>BHFT01055783.1:0-31629 GCA_004320025.1 Laticauda laticaudata
GCAGGTCTTTCCTCTGAATGCTGACTGCTTGCGAGCTGCATCCTTTTATATCCACGGAGCTTACGCAATTCATCCTACCCGCATGTGCAGTGAACACTTTGCATCCCCTAGGCATCCGCTATGCATCCTATAGGCATCTGTGATTCATCTGCGTCATCCGCTACACATCCGCTCTGCATCCGTTCCTTCCGCTACGCGTCTGCTTCGCTGTTCTCCCCCAGAAGCCCTGAGGATGTGTCATCTGCTTCCATCTGCTTTCATCTGCTAGGCTTCCTATGAACATCCGCTTTACATCCCCGCTACATCCTCCCCAAGTCCGTTCCTTTCCGTTGTTGTCCGCTCTGTTTATGCAAATTCGGGGCACTTTTGAGACCGGATAACAATGGATGGAAAATTTGTTCATCTGCTTTGTCCTTTTTACATACGTTTTGCATCCGTTGGCCAGTGTGACCTAGCCTTAAGCAAAGCATTTGTCAGATCTGTTGATACTTTAAAGTTACCATTAAATCATTCCTACTCGTGGAACAATAAGAATTGAGGATAGTTTTGCTAATCACTTTGGGGAACAATATTTCACAAAATAGACCTGAAACATGGATAAAGTTTTTATAGATTTCTCATGAAATCTATGCAGAAATGGCAATAGATTTGCAATATTTGTTTTAACTGTAGCATCAGCATCAATACTTTTGCAGAAAGCAATAGATCAGTTATTATCAAGCTGTCCAAGCTCCTAGAGCTATTTAGATGACATCACAATTATCGGAGAAAATTGCTAGGTGAATCTACATAATTTCAAGACAGCTTTGAAGAGACGAGTAGAACATGGTATTTGAGCATGACACAACAAACACAAAATCTTTAAAACTAGCATAACAAATGGAAGTCATACCATTGGTGCACAAAACCTACAGAAGTGTTCAGAGAAAAATCACACACCTCTGAATGACCCAAAATATGTCACAGCTTCTTAGTATGCATTAATTATTATGACCAATTCTTGACAATTTAGCCATCAACTAATGTGTCAGTCCTTGAATACATTATTACAACTGGGTTGGACATGATAGTGGAGAAACATTGAAAAGAGTTGTTATGATCTTCTCACAACTTGGAGGTTTCAGGAAAAAACATATTTAGAACACCTGCATGTTTTTCCTTATCAGGGAACCAGATGAATACTGTCTCTCCCCAGTATCATCAACTCAGAGATACACTGGGATCTAAAAATGAAAGCATCTAGTCATCAAGATTTCTGTACCTAATCCATTTTCTCTTTCATGAATCTGTTTGTAGAAATCTTCACTAGAATCAGTTATCAAGAAATTCATGAGAAGCTTTCAGAGAAGCAAAGAAAATGGTGACATCATATATGATGTTTACCACCTTATAGCCCACATTAATCAATGAAGCTGGCATGTGATTCCTCACAACATAATATGGTCATCGTTATCTCATGTGTCATGAGAGACTGCTTTCCCATAATGCTCTCTCATAGCTGTACAGAAGAACTATGCAAAAGCAGACAAGAAACAGCTGTGTTTGGTTTGGGGAGTCAAGCAATTCAATAAATACTTGAACAGAAAGAATGTGCATCCTGATAATCAACCACTACTGGCAATTTTCAGTGCATAAAGAAGAATTTCTCTTATAGCAAGCGCTGAAATACATCATTGGGCTTGGTTCTTCGGATTGTACTGATATTAATCAGCATTCTAATCGATACACAGATACGCAGATGAGAACAGATTGTCTAATTTATCTCAACAAAAGAAACAATTTATAATATCCAGTTCAGATGGAAACACTTTTTTGACATTGTTTTCTTTCCAGACCTTGAAAATCTTCCTATCACAGCTAAGATTATTTGAAGGGAAATTAAGAGTGAGCCAACATTCTCCTAAATCTAAGTAGCAGATGAGAGTAGCTGGAACATATGGCAAAAATCTCAGTTTGTGAAATGTTATCAGTATATTCATGAAGTTGACAATGTCTGTATTATTTGGAACTGTCCTACTGTTCAAGCCAAGCTCTCAAATTTTGAATTATTGGATATTTTAGAATAGTAAAGATGAAGGCACTAGCTCATTGTTTTGTTCATGGCTTGGAATAGACTAATGGGTTGTTTTCAAAATATCAAAACTGCCTACTGAACCCAAAGGAAAGACCTGCCTTGGGTGCAGTAAGCAGTTAAAAAAAAGTCATATAGATTTTGTAGGACCATGTCTTTAAAATTAAATCCTTAAACCAATCTATCATACTCTGTGATAAGGTTTGCTATTTGTAACACATTATTGATGGTAAGAATTATGGCATATTTTTAATTTCAGATCTGTTATCTAGTGAAGTTGTCTTTGTGGTTTCCAATATATCTGGATGTGTGCCTGAAATGCTACCACCCAAGTGTCAAAATAACTCTGCAACCAAGAACTATAGAAGCATTACTGGAGCCTGCAACAACAGGTAAATCTTAGTATCCACATCTACTACTAAATTAGTATTTGTTTTAAATCTTACTTCAGAGTTTAACATTGCGACAGATGAGGAATGTGCTGAAGTCAAAGAGAAATAAGAGTGGATTTTGGGATTTCACCAGCCTCATTCACATTTGGATGCAGAATATTAAATTTTGGTTTAGTATTGTTAGAAATAAATAAATTCAAAAAATAGAATAGCATATAAGATGGTTAAATGTTTTACAAATGGAAGTTGGACTGGATTACCTTGCAGGGTCCTTTCCAATTCTATTAATCTGTTATCAAATGAAATATATCTCCCTGTACATACGTGCTTTGCTTTTATACTTTTGACATGCTCCATTGTTAAGCCTTTTGATATTTTTATCTTATGTATATGCCTTTTATATTATTATGATGTTGGGGGGGGGTGTTGTTGTTGTAATCTCTTTGGAAAAGTGGTAGTATATGATGAGCTTAAAAAGAGGCCCAGATGAGGGGATGCTACATTCCTTAAAGATGCCATATGTGCAGCCAAAGTAAGAGGTAGGGAGGGGCATGGATGAGAACATAACAAAGGAAGCAATTCTTCCTGGAGATATTCTGGGATTATCTGCAACATCTGAGGGCAAATCCAATGAGTTTGAATTTGGGATGAGAATGAGTCTCAGGAAGAAGGGAACTTGGGTGACGAGATGAAATTGTATATAAAGTATGTTTTGAAGTTCTAAAGGTGTGGCTTTTGCTTTTGAACCTGCTTGTTAAGGTTCTAAAGACCAATGACGCTTTGCAAATGGTCTTATTATTTCTTTTTTAAAAAATCCTCTTTGTTTTCAATGATCCAAGTTTTTTTTGTTGCTGTTGGCTTTGAGTTATTTCCCACAGTATGATGTACAAACTGACTCATGGTCTATTTTGCTTTACTTTTCCCTGCAACTGCTGAGATTTGGTTCATTTAACAATGCGAGAACACAGATATGCATTCTTGTAAAAGTTGAAGCCTTGGCAGTGAAATAATGGGCATTTTGCAGATTCAGAAGAAACGAGTCTCCCTGCATAGATACAGCTACATTTATTTGTGGGTTGTCAGTTTATTCTAGCTGCATTATACAACCATATGGAGGAATTTAGCATATAAATCACATTTATGTTCAGGTACAAATTTATTTTAAGCCTATGAACAAAAGGTCTTTTATGTACAGATCACCACTTGGCAGACTGTGGACTGTATCACTGTTTTTTACTGCCGTCACTTGAAAGATTTTAAATGAATATAATACTTTTACACACAGTAGCAGAACTATTTGGTCCACGGTGCTTTCAAGAGATCCATCTAATCATTTCTTTTTTAAAATTTATTTACACACTTCTTCCCCAGAAATCTATTAGAAAGCTTCTTCTCCCAGAAACAGTCAGTTGTCTGCTAAAATATTAAAGCAATCAAGAAGAAAATAACTGGCTAAGCTGTTAAATTAACATATCATTATTTTTAATTGAGTGAAATAGCACTATATGCCGATCTTTATGCCATTTCAATAAAGACAAATCAACTGTAACTAATCTGAATGCTTTATTAAGGCATATGTCAACCTTCAAGTGTGAATTATCACAGTTAATTAAATGTATTACTGTCTCACGCTGCTTTGCAAATTGAGCCCTTTGGTATACTGAAGATCAATCAAGTATTAATAAAATAATTGTTCTCTACTTAGTGTCCACTCAGAAAAAAATCTTTGTATGAATAACAGTCTTCAATTTTGCTTTTTTTTTTCCACCCCAATTTCCTCTCTTGGAGATTTAGATTATAGATAATGCTTTAAAAATGAGTGCTAGGACTTGTTTGCTTTGTAATTGTTATTCTTTTTATTATATCCTGCTTCTTCTTTGGAGACACAGATTAATCTATTTGAGTCTCTGTATTCCAAAACCATGACCCCACTTCCTCTGCAACCCCATCTCCTTTAGCTCTTCCTGCATGACAAATTTTAGTGCTTCACGGTCTCATCTGAAGTTCCAACAGGAAAATAAAAGCATAATTGAAAGGCCCTCCAAAGCAGAATATGATCAAGAAGTAAGGATTACATAGATGAGATGTTTAATGCAAGGTTTCACAATAAAATATAAAAAGTTGGAAACTGCCATCAATATCTCTAGCCCACTTTTGTTAGATACATCAATAGATTGATAGATCGATAGATCGATAGGTCAATAGATCGATAGGTCGATAGATGGATGGATGGATGGATGGATGGATGGATGGATAGATTGATCGATAGATCGATAGATAGATAGATAGATAGATAGATAGATAGATAGATAGATAGATAGATAGATAGAAAGAAGAGAGAGATGGTAAATATAGATGATAGATAATAGATGATAGATAGATGATAGATAAGAGAGAGAGAGAGAGAGAGAGGAACTCCTCTGTTATGTGTGAATTGTTTATGTCTAGCATTCTTCTTGATTCTTTCTTGCAGTCACCCACAATCATTCTCAATAATAGCTATGATGAGAAAAATCAAGAAAAGCAGATGAACTTAAAGGGAGAGAACAGGACATCCTTCCTATGGCTACCAAAGCTTGGCTGAAATGATCTAAAGGTTGCAAAGAGATATAGATCAGTGGCCCCCAACCTTTGGGGCACTAGTTCCATAGAGAAAGGTTTTTTCTGAGGGCTGGAGGGGGCATGGTTTTATGTGCTACCTGCATCAGTGATGCTTCACTTTGTTGCATGGCCTGGTTTCTGGCATGCCACAGAACAGTGCCGGGTCCATGGACCAGGGGTTGGGGATCCCTGATACAGAGAGTGCTGTCTTTTTACTGCTACTGAATGATCATTCAACGATCATATTTGTAATCCCAGTTGTGGTAATCCTGAGTTTCTTGTCCCTTCTCAACACTGAGTGAGAATGTCTGAAGATACAATCATTCAATCATGGTGGCGATAGGGATGATTGTGAAGCCAGACCAGTCCCCTGGCTCTTTGTAGGAACCCATCTTAAAACATCTCAGACAGTTGGCAGTCTAGCTGCCACTTCACTACATCCAGTGAAGGGATGCCACCACCTCTCTGAATAATTGCTTCTACTATTTCTTATTGTTGGGGAAAAATTCTAAAGTTGAACCGTAATCTGCCTTCCTGTAATTTAAATCCATTATTCTGTGTTTCCACATTCTGGAATAGGTCCTGATATGGGACTCCCTTTCAGGTTTTTAAAGAGGGTTATCATAACTGTTCCAATAATCATATCTCAAGATTAAACATACCCAGCTCTTGGAGGCTTTCTTTATAGGGTTCAGTTTTGAGTTCTCTGATCACTTTTGATGCCTTTCTTTGAGAGTTTTCAATTTCTCTGAACATTTTGGTGTCTGTAACTCTGCACCAAACTTGAGCTAACTTACAACCATTTGTTTAGTGACTGCTAACATTACAAAAATGATCTCTAATCAGTCACATTTCTGCCATTGTAACATCCCCATGGTTATGAGACCAAAATTTGTGCACTGCGCAACCACCATGTATTTATAATAGTTGGTAGCAATAGCAATAGCACTTAGACTTATATACCGCTTTACAATGCTTCACAGTCCTCTCTAAGTGGTTTGCAGAGTTAGCATGTTGCCCCCAACAACAATCTGGGTCCTCATTTTACCTACCTCAGAAGGATAGGAGGCTGAGTCAACCTTAAGCCTAGTGAGATTTGAACTGCCAAATTGCAGTCAGCAGAAGTAGCCTATAGTATTGTATTCTAATCACTGTACCACCACGGTTCTTATTTGTAATGTTCCCAGATGGCAAGCAAACCCTTAACAGCTGCAGCAATTTGCTGAACAACCAGGGCAGAAAAAGGTCAAAAAATCAAGTGCAACTCACTTAACAATCACCTTGCTTAACCATGGACATTCTGGTCTCAATTGTGGTCATAAGTCAAGGACTGCCTGTAAAGAACTTTGCAGAAATCTCTCTTAAAATGCATTGTGTTACTTGGAATAAAACTTCATTCTGTCTTGAACATGATTTCTGTTTTCAGTGGTATTAATCATCCTATCCATTGTTGTATGCCAATTTGTAAGCCAAAGCCATTTCTGAATAATTAATAGAATATTAAGAGTAAAGCAATGGCCCAAAACATTTTGGGCACCAGGGACTGGTTCTGTGGAGAGAGGGGACCATGCACCAGAGGGGCCGTGGGTTTTCCATGGACCAGAGGGGGCGTGGTTTCTCATGCTGCCTGCATTTTGCGGATGCAGCTTTGCTTGTTTGCACAGACCAGTTTCAGGACTGCCGTGGTCCAGTGCTGGTCCATGGATCAGAGATTGGGGACCCCTGGAACAGAGGGCTGATTCTTGGAGCATCCGGCTTTACACCTCTCTTGCATTTGATAAGAAACTGATGAGCACTCTCTAAATGCAATTTTCAGGCCAGCCATATGTTCACTTAATTTTGATAATATTCTTTAATTAGCCTACGGATCATTGTTGGAAGAGACTTACAAATGTTTTGCCAAATTCAAGTTGTACTATGCCTCGATCATTTCCATAATCTAATAAAGCAGTTTTTTTTTTAAAGTGAGTTAAGATGAATCTGAAAATATTGTCTCTGCAGATCCGTGTTTGTTTATGTCTGATCATCACATTATTTTTAAACTGCTTCTCATTATGATCTTTCTAGAATCCCTCTAGAGATGAAAGTCAGATTGACTAGCATTTAGTTTACTTCTTTGTTCCCCATTTTGAAAAGAGAGAGTAGCATTGGCTCTCCTCCAGGCATCTGACACTTCAGTTCCCCAGGATCGATNATCCATCCATCCATCCATCTATCTATCTATCTATCTATCTATCTATCTATCTATCTATCAAACTATCTATCTTCTATCATCATCTATCTATCATCTATCATTTATCTATCCTCTATCTATTTATCATCTATCTATCATCTCTCTCTCTCCTTTTCTCCCTACCCCCCCCCTCAAAAAAAGATAATTCATCTAGTTAATTGTTTTTTTAAAAATTCAATTCATCTAATTTTGAAATATGAATCAGACACTTTTTTGGTCCATATTTTTTATCACTCTCAAGCCTTAATTCTATCTTTCACCTGCCCTTCATAACTTCCGGAGCAAATTCTTTGCTAAAGAAGAATGAGCCACATAATATCTTGAGTAAATCTGCCCCTATTTTGCCACTTGGTTACCTGCTAGCATTTTATTGCCTTCCCTGGGCAGTTGGTATATTGATTCTTTTTCTTTGGAATTTCATTTTGAACACATCTAAAGAAGCCCCTTTTGTTTTTATTAGCATCTTTTTTCTAATATCAGCAAATTCTGGGCTCTTATTTTCCTCATGTTCTTCAGTTCAGGATTATTGTATCTCTTTGCCCTTTGTGGCCTGACCTTCTTTCCCTCTCCCTCCCCTTCCCCGTCTCTCTGCATTTTCAACTCTTCATTAAATTTTATGGGCAATCATGCCAGCTTTTTCTTTGATCCTCCTGATTAAAATTATTTGCAACTGTGCTTCTATTACCTCATGCTTTAGGACTTCCACCCATGTGAGGGCCCATCACTTCTTCCTTCCATTTAGCATCACTTTGGATGTATTAACTTCTGTTTGGAGAAGTCTAAGATATATTTGGCTACATTCAGCTTTGTTTTCTCTTAAAATAAAATATTCTAGCATTCCTTGGTCATTTTCTCCAATGTTCTGACTCTTTTCTGTCCCACTTGGAAAATGGACAGGCATAAGCATTAGTATTTATTGGCTGCAATAAAACAAAAAGTTAAAGTCGGGCCCCACTTAACAATCATTTGTTCAGTGACCTAAGTTACCATAGGACTGAATGAGCAATACTTATGCCTCATGCTGCAGTGCTTCTGGGGATCATATGATCAAAATTTAGATGCTTGTCTATCTGCCCACATTTACAATCACAGGATGAGCTTCAACTTTTCCCAATCTGCCCTGTGCTCTGCTGCTTCTGCTGCCCCAGTGACCTTCACCATCTTCTTCCTCCCATTGTTGATGAGACATGCCCAGCCTGGCCCTTCACAAGGCAGCTACTGGCCATATAAGGATTGGAGACCCTTGCAAGGCTATGGAAGAGCGTGTGCAACTTGATTGGCTTGCTCCAGTTAGCAGCAGCTACTGGCTCCACTCACTCTGGGCTGCAGCAGCTTCCATAGCAACCACTTACCTGCCCACCAGCCTGCTTGCAAGCCTCCTGGACTTTTGACTTCCCACCAGCTTCCCCATTGATTTTGCTTGCTGGAACTTAGTAGGAAATTACAAGGAGGACCTAATGACCCATGATTCTCGCTTAACATTGGCAAAGGGAACCACTGAAATTGTCATCACTCAGTGATGCAGTCACAGGACATCATCACTTTACACCTTTGTGGCAGAAATTCCAATTGCTGTCATTAACTGAGGACTGCTTGTAAGAATATAAAGGGAATTGCACATGTAATAGACTATTATAATGAATAATTGTAATGATATAAATTATTTTAATTTAATTATTTTAATTACACAGGGAACATCCTACTTGGGGAGCTTCTAACACTGCTCTGGCTAGATGGCTTCCTCCAGTTTATGAAGATGAACTAAGTCAGCCCAGAGGATGGAATCTCAGTTACTTACATAACGGATTTCCATTGCCTTCGGTCAGTATAGGGTGAAAACAAATAAAGTTGCTTTGTAGGCATCCATACTATGCTGAAACATAAGCTTTCAGGCAAGAAAAAAAACATTGAGAAGTCACTTTCTATAATCCAACAAAACTCAGTCCAACAAACATAATCAAAGACCATGTATTAATAATAATCAAAATCAACCTAAAAGAGACAAAGCAGTTCCAAAGGTAATGAAGAATAGAAAAGTCTTCATGAGGATGATGACATGTACCATATACCAACATAAAAAGTTCAAGAAACAGATTTTAGGTAGTAGAATAGAATTCTTTATGAGCCAAATATAATTGGACACACAATGAATTTGTCTTCAGGGCAAAAGTTCTCAATGTACATAAAAGATATAAATCATGATCATAGTTTTCATAAATACATTCATCATGAATCATAAGATACTACAGTAGTACCTTTGTACTTATTCTGACCTAGGCTTCCTTAGAAAGCATAAAACGCAATCTTAAGCCCATATCACACTGCACCAAGGGATGGAAAGAGGATGTAAAACAGAGAAAAATGCTTGTCATCCGTTGGTTAACGCGATGCATCCATTCTGTACTCACTGCGTGTGTGATTCATACGTTCTATCCGTCCAGCATCATGACTGAGATTTCATCCACTCAAAAAAGTTTGAGCCTGACCAAAACTTTTTATGAGGGATGAACTTTCCCACAGCGTCCATTCTACATCCGCGACACATACAGGAACAAATAAATTCTACTAATCACCTTACAGTCCGCTGTAATCGCTCACATCCAGTGCAACTCGCATCCGCCTCCACGGAAACAGAAAGAGGGAGGAAGCAAAAACGGACACGGAACATCCGCGCAGCGAGTAGCACAGACCATAGAAAGATGTAAGCAGATGCAGCTCACATATAAAGCCGCCTAAAATGGAAAAAAACGTTCGTAAAGGGGACCTATCTCGGATATTTAGGATTCAAGGGGAGGGATGTCTAGAGGAATGCAGAGGACACCCACGCGAAAACATATTTCCCATAAAAAGGGGGAGGAAATCACTGGACCTCACTTTCAGTCCAGCAGCCCTGCTGTGCACCTCTTCAGCCTTGCTGTTGCTCTTGCCTCTTCCACACATCCAGCATCTCCACATGGATCGTCGCACACTCCTTTTGGTAGCCGCCATCATTCTACAGCAGTGCGAAACCCTCTACAGGCTCTTTCACCTGCTTTACGCAAGGAAAAGGAGGCGTCCAAGAAGTGTGTGGGTCCGAAGATGGATCGGAGAAGAGCCAAGTACGGACTGTATGACAAGCTGATGGTGGAGCTGAGGAACGAAGACCCTCGTGCATTCCAGCACTTCATGAGGATGCCACCAGCCATGTTTGATGAAGTTGTGGAGCGCTGAGACCCAGGTTGACCAAGGCAAACACCAACTTCCAGCCCAGCCTGGACCCTGGACTGAAGGTGGCACTGGACTCTGCGCCACCTGCGCCTCCGGGACCACGTAAAGGAACATGCAGTACGCCTGGAGGGTGCCACACAACACCATCAGCATTGTGGTCAGAGAAGTGGTGCAGGCCATCATCGAAGAATACCTGGAGGAGCTCCTCCAGTGCCCCTCCACTGAAGAAGGCTGGAAGAAAGTTGCAAGCAGTGGCAAGAGAAGTGGAACTTCCCCCACAACCATTGGAGCCATAGATGGGAAGCCACATGGCCTGCAAAGCTCCAGCCAAGTCAGGGTCCACTTATCACAACTACAAGGGCTTCTTCAGCATCATCCTCTCGCCATGGTCGATGCTGACTACAAGTTCATGTACATCGATGCTTCAGGCAACGCGTCATCTTCAGATGCCCAGGTATACAATGCCAGTGACCTCAAGGAGGGGCTGGAACGCAACCTCATCATGGGCTTCCCAGATCCAGACCCCCTGGCCAATGACACACAAGATGTGCCCTACTTCATCGTGGGGGATGACGCCTTCTCCCTCAGACCCTACCTCATGAAGCCCTACACTCCAGACTCCTCACCCGTGAAGAGAGGATCTTCAACTACAGGCTGTCCAGGCAAGACGGGTGGTGGAGAACACCTTTGGCATCCTGGCCAACAGTTCCAGGTACTTCTCACCACCATGCAGCATCGCCCCACAGATCGTGAGGAACATGTGAGAAGCTTTCTGCATCCTGCACAATCTCATGCGCACCCGCTACCCAGTGTTGCAGAACAGGCTTGTGGACCACCAACAAGCAATGGGACATGGAGCCTGGTGAATGGAGCCAAGGAGTAAACCTGATAGACACTGAGGATGTGCAAGGCCCCAACAGAGCTCACGTGAAGGGAAGAAGCAGTGCAACCTCCTGAGAAACTTGTGCATCTCCCCAGCTGGAGCAGTGGAGTGGCAAGACAGGATGAGATTGTGCCATGTATGTTTGAGTGGCCCTACAATAAACAGGGCATTTAATTAAAGTGTTTGTTTAGTTGAAATGTGTTGCATGAATGATTAAATTGTTATTGATAATAAAGGGCCATAGTGTGGACACCTGGAGGGTGGACCATACAGGTCCGCACTATGCTTGCACTGGAGGCTTATCTATCCCACAGCTATTACCCATCCCACAGCATCCTTGCCCATCCCACTGCCTATTCCTTACCCATCCCACAGCTATTACCCATTCCACAGGTTATCCCTGCCCATCCCACAGCTATTCTGACCCATCCCACAGCATGCAAAGGCTTAAACCATTTCTGAAAGTTCCACCAAGACTTTATTGACTAAAAGAACTGAAACCAAGTGTGTGAAGCAAGAATATCTTTATTAATAACAGACTGTAAAGCAAAATGAGCCAAGTAAAGTGTCCCAAGCAAAGATAAAGTCAACAGGTAGCAACCCAGTCTCTGCACTCTTCTCAGTCACTCTGAGCATGCCATGGTCTCAGGGGTGAAGGGTACAGGTGCTGTAGAGTGGCAGTAGCTGGAGTGCTGGTCTGAGCGCTATTGGGTGCCTGGCCCAGAGGACACAGGGGTCGATCGCTATATGGGTCCTGGAGTCTCTCCCGAGCAGGAGAGCCCTACTCTGCAGAGGTCCTACATGTCTCCCTCAGTGCCCGATGATGTGGAGGAATCTCTCAGAGAGCTGGCTCAGTCCCGTGATGTTGAGAGGCCCTTCCTCCATGACATGGATGTCAGTCCCAAGACCGATGACAGATGTCTGCTAGCCGGGCTTTGGCTGTGGGTGGAGGACAGGAGGATGTAGTGGGACTGTCTGATCTGCAGGTGAGCGAGGTGAGGCGTCGGTGCATCTGTGGCATCGTGGCATCTGTGGCATCGGTGGCAATCTGTGGCATTGGTGGCATCTGTGGTGTGCGATGTACCTGTGCCTGGACTGGGAAGGGCTGCTGTGCTGCTGCGAACTCCTGGTAGCCATAGCCTTGTAGGTGAGGGCTCCACCTGGGGTGGAGGAGCAGACCTGGACTGGGTCAGAGCAGGTTCAGCTGGGCCTGGAGGTGTGTGCAGAAGATCTGTGATCCTCTCCTGATCACCTGGTACCGGGCTTCGGCATTTCCATGAGGGTTTGGTTCACGTAGTGAGGAAGGGCTTTCTGTTAGAGGATGGTATGTCAAAGTGTACCAGCTGAAAGAGGAGATCTACGCTGCTCTTGATTGTGTCCCTGATCTCCAAGAGGACAGTGTGGCTCTGTCCCTCCGTCTGGCTCTGCCTGCTTTTTGTGGAGGTGGAGCTGGGTGTGGGTGTGGGTTGGTCTCTGGTGGCAGCGGCTTCTTCTTGCTCCAACTGCATCAGGGGTTCCTCCATGTGCTCCAGCATGGGAGTGCAGCTTATCGGGGGTCTCCGTCGTGGGGCGCTCCAAAGATACCTGCCTGGACACAGGAGCTGACTCTTGGCCATAAGAGGACTGGCTCTCTGTGGGCTGCCTGAGAGAGAGGGTTGACAAGGGCTGCTCCTCGGTGGCGGATCTCACCCTCCAAGGAGCTGCACTTGGCCATCATGTAGGTCTCCCGGTCGGTGAGCTTGACGCGCGCCTGGCCAGACTTCTTCAGGTGCAGCTTCCCGTACCAGGTCTGCATGTGCTTCCACCACCCCAGGAGGACATCCGAAGTGTAGCCCAGGCTCTCCGCCTTCTCTCTCCAAGCCGCCTGCTTCCGCTTGGTGTCTCGATAGAGCCTGTGTCCCTTCCTCCAGAGGTACTCGTTCTCCCTCAGCCATTCGAGCACCGACTCCTCAGTGTCCTCTGCAATGGCTAGTCTGTCCCCTTTTTCTCGCGAATGCCTCTCTCCTCCCTCTGGCAGGGCCTTCAGGTTCAGGTTCATCAGCAGGGCTTTTAGGTTCTAGGGGCTGGTCCACCACAGCAGCAGCAGCAGCAGCAGCAGCACCAGCAGCACCAGTAGCACCAGCAGCACCAGCAGCACCAGCAGCAGAGTCAGCAACCAGCAGAAGCACCAGCACCAGGAGGCAGCACCAGCAGAAGCACCAGCACCAGCAGAGTCAGCACCAGCAGCAGAAGAAGAAGCAGAAGCAGAGTCAGCGCCAGGGTTTGGGAGGTGGGTCCTGTCCTTCTTGCCAGGGCTGGCAGGAGTGAGGCACAGCTTCATCTTCTTCCCCATAGTTGTTGGATGAAGATGTGTCTGGCAGCAGCTTTTCCTAAGCTGCTTTGCGAGCTGCTTCCCTATATCCGCGGCTGATGCAATGCATCCTCCCCACATGCGCAGTGAACGCTTTGCATCCTCTAGGCATCCACTATGCATCCGCTAGGCGTCCGTGATTTATCCGCTGTATCCGCCTCTGCATCCACTCTGCAATCCGCTCCTTCCGTTGCACTTCCGCTTCGCTGTTCTCCCCGGAAGCCCTGCGGATATGTCATCTGCTTCCATCCACTTCCATCTGCTAGGCTTCCATTGAGCATCCGCTTAACATCCTCGCTTCATCCTCCCCACGTCCGTTCCTTTCGTTGTTGTCCACTCTATTTATGCAAATTTGGGGCACTTTTGAGAGCGGATACAATGGATGGACTATTTGCTCGTCCGCTGTTCCTTTTTATATACGTTTCACATCTGTCGGCTGATGGGACCTAGCCTTTAGTCCCAGCAAACCTCTTTTAATCCACGGCTGTGAATTATGTTAATCCACAGCCTGCAAGGCTTCACAAACATTCTTTTAGGGGATGTTTATAAACATCCACCTTATCACACTTGGAATGCTCCAGAGAACTAATTGCCAAACACAGGCAAGGCCAAACTTGACACAGAGTCAAACAGAACTTTGCAATCTTGAATCGACCAGACAAAACTAATTGCTTCCTGCAAAAGCTCACATCCTGTTCGCTCCTCTTTTATGTCCTATGGGAGGGGCCAATCATCTCCGAGGTGTGGCCTTACCCCTGAGTCAACCCTGCTTTCTCAATTGTTCTTGTCTTATGGTAGCCCTGCACATGTGCAGGCTGGGAACTGGTTCCAGAAACTTCCCCACCTCACTGCTGTCTGAGTCTGAAGGCAGCTGATGACTGCCAGTCTGCCCTGGCCCCATCCCTGCTTCCAATACAGACCACTTGTCCGAGCCCTCCTCCTGAGTAGTGCAAATGATTTCTATAGTCTGCTATTTTTCTTCTGGAAATTCTTTTCAACTCTCATACCATTTAAAGGGTGTTCATCACAAATTGTATAGCTTAAATCTGTAGAGATTCTCAGTCATCTTGGTCATGGTTGTCCCAAATGTGCTTTTTCAGGAGGCATCTGGATTTTCTTGTTTTTTCTTTTGAAGAAGGAAAAGTGTTTTTTTTCTTTTGAAAAAACAAGAAAGTCCAGTTGCCTCTTGAAAAGCACATTTCGGGCAACCAATGACTTGGATGACGGAGAATCTCTACAGACTTAGTCCTCATTGTTAATTGGTTTCTGGAGGTATAAACCAAAAACAATGAGTACCAAACATTTTGCCCCCATAAGAAATAATATAGTGAGTCACAAGCCAGCTGTTGTGGACAGCTGAGGTTTCGGACAGCGAGGACTCAGATGAGGGGCCTGCGTGTGATGCAGGGATGGGGCCAGGACTATAAGGGAGTAGAATGCTGCCTTCAGAGATTCTGGAGGCTGGCAGCAGTGATGCAGAGGACCCCGAGGAGCCTATGCCCAGTGCGCATGTGCACAGGGCTGCTTGAAGGAAAGAACAGCTTCAGCAACATGGGCGACTCAAGAGTAAGACTGCAAGGTAATGGTCCCTCCCTTAAGAGATAAAAGCCAGCCTGAGAGACAGGGATTCTTTGAAGGAAGCAAAGAAGTTCTTGCACTTCAAGCCTTGTAGATGTTTGGACTATCCTGGTTTGTGTTTAGAGACTTTTTGTTTTGAATATTTCTTGGCAATTTAATCTAGTGTTCTTGGCAGCCTTGAAAAGGCTCATTCTTATCAGAGGCAATTAGCTTTAATAGCCTTTTAACTGTGAATGAACGGAATTCACAGAGAAGCATTAAAAGGTTTTGCTTTTACCTCTGTTTAGTGTTTGTTTCCTTGGAACAAGGTTTGGGTCAGAACAGCAGCTGACACTGACAAGTTCTTACTTGTGTATCAAGTACCAAACAAATGATGAGTACTGGGACAAAATTTTCATGTCAAAATGCATTGAGTACCAAATTCAATGAGCTTCAAAGCACTTGAGTACCAAGGTGCCATTGTACATCTTTCATTTTTGTCACTCTCTTCATGTCCAGTTGCAGAGTGAAAACCTTGATATTGCTTAGGATAGGGAAAGACAAATGGATTCTTTCACATTGATGAGCATTGTGCTGGGGGCAACTTTATGTATTGTCTTCTAATCCTTAGATTATAGGATTATAGAGATATGTTGCAGCCTTCTGTTGATTGGTGAATTAAAATTCCTACCAGTCCTCATATTTTTCCACACTACTAAGGTGTTGCCCTCATCAATATCAGGAAAGACCCTGCCTTTCAATGATAGAAGGTATGCTACATAAGGTAAGAGTTAGGACCATAAATTGGAGAAGTGAAAAGATATATTTTTAGGGAAAGTATTGAAAAGAATTTATAATGAGAGGAGAATTAAATACTGAATGGTAAAGTGAGAAAAGGAGAATTAAATACTGAATGGTAAAGTGAGAAGATATCTATAACAAAGTTAGGGAAATTATTTTCATATTTCTAATACATGGAAAGCAGGAGATATGATTGGGGGCTGGATACATGGTTTAAATCTTACACCTTTTTGAACATATTAGAATAAGAGTTGCTCCCCTCAAATCTGTGGACACTACTACTTCCACACATTGCATGCATAAATTGTAGAAAGGAGTTGTATCTACTGTACATACTGTATAACATCAGCACCAATACTAGCACAAATAAAACACAGTGTTTGTCTCATCACACCGCTAGAGCCTGCAAACTGAAAGGATAAAGTTTTCTCCTGTCCAGTCATGTCTGACTCTAAGAAACAGTCAGTGCTCATCTCCATTTTTTAGTCAAGGGAGCCAGCATTGTCTGAAGATGTTTTTGTGGTCACACAGCCAGCATGACTATATGCGAAGTGCACATAATGCTGTTACCTTCACCAGTGGTACCTACTTATCTACTTGCATTTGCATGATATCAAACTGGTAGGTTGGCAGGATTTGGGGAAGGAATGGAATGTCATCCTGTTTATGCAGTACTTGGATCTCAAGCTGTTGACCTTTCGGTCAACAAGCCCAGCATCTTAACCATTAGCAGTCTCCCATACTTAATGAGCAAATCTATCACTGCATCACAGACAAGAGCACTTCTGTATTTCTGCCTGGAAAAGACACTCTGGACCTGCATGAATACCATTTCAAAGACAAATATCTGTTTGCCTGACTGCTTCTAGGCTCTCATCCAGGTGCCAGAAAGCAACCCTTCCCCTCAGAAGCTGTCTTTTTCAGTTTCTTTCCCATCTTCGTTTTTCGGTGGATAGAAGTGCTCTCATTATATGATTGAGGACACTATGTAAGACCTCTTAGAATGTAACTGTATCTGAACATAAGCCTCATTGAACTAAATGGAGGTCACTTCTGAGTAGCCATGTATGGGAGTGCAGTTAGTATTTATCAAATAATCAAGTTATTTGGGTCTCCCTCAAAATACTAAGTCACAAGTTTCTTATTTTCCAAAAGGATGAATAACATGCTGGTAAACATGTAATTCAATCTTCTGTGATGTCCAACTCCTATACCTGTATATAAGCGCCAGTCTGTCAGAATGTAGAGAAACAAGCCAACAATTTGGAGGTGGAAGTCTTTTCAGGGTTGGAATAACATTAGGAAAAAAATACCATGTAACATGTTGAGTTGTTAACTCATTGTCTTCCAGGTTCGTGAAGTGACAAGAAAAATTATTGAAGCATCTAATGAGGCTGTCACTGAAGATGAGCTATATTCTGATCTGATCACTGTGTGGGGCCAATATATAGACCATGATCTTGCCTTTACTCCCCAAAGTAAAAACCAACCTTCCTTCCAGGGAGCCATCAATTGCCAAATGACTTGTGAAAACCAAAATCCATGCTTCCCAATACAGGTACCGTTAAAAAATATATTTATTTTTAAATACTTTTTTAAAAAGAGCCATTCACAGTTGTGTACCTGGATGTGACCAAATCATCCATCAGTGCATATTTTACACATGTGTGCTTGTATGTACTTAAACTACTTCACTCTTGAAGAGCTTCAAGACTCAAGTAGTGTCCTTTGAGGCCTATCGCTGCAAGCAGATGTATTTGATGTATGAAATTCCAGTGGTGAGCATATTCAGAAGTCTACCATCCTGTGCAGCATGCTTATTAAAAATGAGGCAGTCCTTTGAGGAAATATCAATCCTTCTTCAGGGACCTACTAGCTATAATGAAAATCCAGCTCAGCTGTAATGAAAATTGTCCCTCTGGGTTTGAGGATATGTTTTACATTCAAGAAATCCATCCCATATATCCCCATTTTATTTTAATCTAGTGGGAGCAGATGTTATCCTACAACAGATACAGACAGGACTTGGTTATTTGGTTAAATATCTTGACTTTGTACTGGATAATTGAGGGGTATATTCATTTATTCTACAACATCCATAGGAGACATAATAAGTATTTTTATTGCAATTAGTTCCATTCTTTTATGTGTTGTCAAACTGACAAGCCATTGCAACTCCTTGGCTATATTCAGATTTTTTATAATCTGATTAACCATGGCTTGTTAAACAAGACATAGTTGGCTGAGTTCACAGAATAAACTAAGCTATAAAGTAGCTCAGTTCATGTAACATGCTGAGTCAAAGTTAAACAATTACACATTTTGGTTTACTATGAAGTAAACTGTGTTCATGTTTAATCCACCCTAAACATGAACACATATACAGTTAAAAAGTGTGTAACATTGAAAGAAAAATATTTCAAATTTAAATGCTCATACAGATTCTAAGCTTTTTGCCAGCCTAATCAACCCAGTGGTCAATAATACTTTTATTGGGGGGGGAGGAATGAAAATATAATAAATAATAAATATAAATGAAGACACAAATTAGGGTAATTTCCTGACCTCTTATGTAATTAGTCTCTAAATTTTTGTACTATCAATCTCCGTTTAATATATCATTTCTTTGAAGATTAAGAATAAGAAAAGTACCTCAGAAGGATGAATTCCTTTCCTCAAAACAGAAGAATCCTCTTGAGTGTGATAATTATAAATCTGAGATAGATTTTAATAGCTAGTAGCTATTTGATGTCCTGACAGTAATTTTTCTAAAGGCAGCATGGTAATTATATTTTATTTAAATTGTCGTGATAAATGTAGTTAAACAGCTAGAAATATTTTCTCCTAGTAATTAAGGATAAAACATTCTATGAACATGCACCCTCAAATCATTAGAATAATTATTTTGTTAGCATTTAACATATAGTGGAATTATGACAGAATTCCATACTTACATGGCAGCCTCAATGTATTTCCCCCGAATGAAAAATCAAGATGTTCCAGTGTAAAAACTGTTGTGCATCACCACTAATTTTGATACCACATTGATAAAACTTTCATGACATAATATTAAGAGTAGTTCCAAATCTGTAAATGTATTTTAGCTTAACTTTTTCAGCTCCACCAAAATATCTATAGGGAAATCTACATTGTTTTCTTTGAATTGTCAACATATTTGTCTCCTGTAATTTTACTGATATTAATAATCAGAACAAAGGTAATATACAAGAAAGGCAATATTACATGTAACTTAATTAACTCTTCTTTATGACATCTTCCTCGTACAAAGTAAGAGTTATTACTGAAAATGGAAAAGTACAACATCTTGGTTCAGAAATTCAACCATAGCTGAGTTGGCCAATTGATTTCCACGGTGACAAGGAAAGGAAAATTGGGGAAGGCTTCCGAATGCTGTACATTCCTACATTTTAAGTTATACTTCAAAGGTGCCAAATACAGATAGTCCTCAACTTACGACCAGAATTTTAGCCTAACATTTATGATGCTAAGTGAAACATTTAAGTGAGTTTTGCCCTATTTTACGACCTTTCTTGTCACATTTGTTAAATGAATCATTGTAGTTGTTAAGTTAGTAACTGTGATGACCGGAGTGTAACACAAATGTAGCAAAATCCAAAATGTAAATAAATGTCCTTTAATGTCTCCAACTTGGCCCCATTGTTCAAGAATTCTCAGTTGGAGATTAAATTTATTACAAAATAGTCTTCAAAAGAAAGCAGTACAGTCCGAACTCAATGAGCAGATAAAGGTGAAATAAAAAATAAAAAAAAAACTACAATGAAAGAATTTCCACAAACAGATCAGGATAAGTAATTACCAACTTTAAGGAGATAATAAGACACAGTCTGTTGGAAGGACACCAACCAAGATAACTTCAGCCCAACTAAAACATGCTTTGCTTCTAGCAATGCTGTGTTTTCACTGTCTCTTTTATACACTATTCTTGCCAACTACAACCAATGAGAGGGATCATGGCTGCTTCCTCTCTCATAAGCCAAGTTGTTTTCTTCTCCATTCCTCCCTGTGTGTCCTAGGATGAAGAGGGCCTGGGCCTAGTTCTTCCTCTGACTGCCCAGCTGGCCTCTGCCCTTCCCCAGCCTCCTCCACAACCTCCAGAGCCACACTTCCACTCCCTGTCAGCTGTTCCTCCTCTCCCTCAGAGTCTGACTCTAACAAGGGCATGACAGTAACTCAGTTAAGTGAATCTGGCTTCCCCCTTGACTTTGCTTGTCAGAAGATCGCAGAAGTTGATCATATGACCCCAAGGACTGCAACTGTCATAAATATGAGTTAGTTGCCAAGGGCCTGAATTTTGATCACATGACCACAGGGATGCTGCAATGTTTGTAAGTGTAAAACATGGTTAAAAGTCACTTTTTTCAGTAACTTCAAATGGTCACTGTATGAAGTGTTGTGTAAGTTGAGGACTACCTGTATAAGAATTCCCTCTACCTTACAAAATGGTTTCTCCTGCCTAGAGATCATGAAATGCTTGCTTCTCCTTCCTTTCTGCATGACTCCACTAACTACACAAAGGAGTAAAAGAAAGAAAGAAAGAAATTTAAATTGTTCATGCATAATACAACAGAAAAGACATTCCCAGTTGCAGTGTATGACAACTTGCTCTGCCACAAAAGGCTTCACACTTGAAAATGTGCAAGTGTAATTTCCCTCTGGAAAGAGAAATAAAGCCAACAAAACAGCTGACATTTAGAGAAATTTTCTTAGACCACAGATCAAAGAAAAGAGTTAAATCCTCTCCTTTTATCTGCCGTGCTCCTGATTTATTTATTTAGATTTTTAGAAGCCCCCCCCCCATGTTTTTGCGTATCTTGCTTTTCAAAAATCTGCATCTTAAACTACAGCTACCCAATGTGTGCTGCAAATAACTGGGCAACCTCTGGATGTCAGCAAAAGACCTGAGTTTTCTACAGCTAGAATTATGCAGAATCAGATATCATTCCCCCATTTCATAAACAAAACAAGCAGAGGTGTTTTGTTATTCAGCAGGTTCTGACCAGTTCTGAAGAACCGGTAGCAGAAATTTTGAGTAGTTCAGAAAACTACTCAAAGACCACCTCTGACTGGAGATTTTACAGTATCCTTTCCTTGCCATGCCCACCAAGCCACGCCCAAAGAACCGGTAGTAAAAAAATTGGAATCCCACCACTGAAAACAAGTATAAATATCTCTGTGTGTTTTATACCAAACCTGAAAAAAAGCCTTTTTTTTTTTTGGTCTTTTAATGATACCATAATCCCTTACTTTGAGGTGGAGTCAGGGCAACTGAATGGAGCTGAGTGTTTACTGCCTGGATGCCCTTCCTGTCACCAATGCAGAGTTCAGAGCAGATAATTATTCATTGTGCCCAGTCCTTTCCTCTTTGCCCAAGAAAGTAAAGACTCTTGAAACCTTGGTGTTTCAAAAAGGAACCTTTTATTGAACAGGAGTGATTGCAAGACAAAAGAAAACAGACTCTGATTTCCCTCAAATGATACAATTAGAATAAAGGCACTTAGAAACCCCTCCCTTCAGTCCAGTGTGGATTCAGCTAATCCGCAGGTGTGGAGATGTTTTTGTAACAGGCATCCTGGGAACCTGATAAGCGAGCCTTCCCAGGGACATCTTCTGCTGCCTTTCAGAGTGAAACAACCCACATGGCCCTCCCCCTCTTTACATTCCCCAAAAGGTGAGCAAATCTCAGGGCGCCTAGGCGCCAGGATAAAGGTTATAACATAAAGGTTACAGGAAAGCAACAAACTAAGTAATACATCCAGGGTTCCCCCTTCCCCAGAAGAATGGTAGTATCATGCTAGGAATCTGATACCCAGAGAGATAAATATCTGACACTACCTAGGATTGAACCCACTGCCTCCTGATTGTGAGGCAACAGCCACTGTACCACGATGAAAAGAAGTCAATAATTTTTTTTGCATCCCTAATAGAGAATGTGACATTCTACAGATCTACGGATAGATTCACCAATGAGTAAATAGAAGTGCTTTCTATGAACTGTTTTGCCACTGCTAGAAAAAGACTCTGCGTCGGAGTTTAGGCAGAAGATTGAACTGTGATTACTATTTCTTGTGCCAAGTTAGAAAAAGCCTTTATCCATTCAGGCTCAAGGTTGAGTCAGCCTTCCATCTTTCCAAGGTTGGTAAGGTGAGGACCCAGATTGTTGGGGGCAATAGGCTGACTCTGTAAACTGCTTAGAGAGGGCTGTAAAAGCACTGTGAAGTGATACATAAGTCTAAGTGCTATTGCTATTCAAAAGAAGCCTTTCACTCATTCTGCTGATCCCTGGTGCATGCACTGGGCCCGACTACAAAACATTGCATAAACATGTAGATGAATTGTAAAAAGAAGTTGCACCAAAGGATTATAAATTTGTTCTGGAGAAGACCTACTGTAGGAAGGCCTTTCTACTGTAGGAAACCCCTTTCTATTAATATGTGTGGTTTTATACCTCCTTTAATTCTAAATTTAATAAATCTGATCCACATTGTGACTTTAAAAAAGGCTACACTCTTTCATGAAAATAACTCATTTCATTCACAGGTCTTCCCCAATGATACATTCTCTGCAAGGATGGATTGCATCCCTTTTTATCGTTCAAAGCCTGCATGCACCACTGGTCAACAGGGACTGTTAGGAAATCTATCGGTGATAAACCCAAGGCAACAGATGAATATAGTTACTTCCTTCTTGGATGCCTCTACTGTTTATGGCAGCACAGCTGCTGTGGAGAACAAGCTGAGGAATCTGACCAGTGAAGGAGGCTTCCTAAGAATTAACCTGCTACATTTTGATAAAGGGCTTGAATATCTTCCTTTCGTTGACCAAGTGCCTTCTCCTTGCGCCCAAGATCCAAAGGAGGACAAAGCAGAAAGGATTGAATGCTTCATGGCTGGGGATACCAGGTCGAGTGAAGTGCTTTCCTTGGCAGCTCTGCATACTCTCTGGTTGCGAGAGCACAACCGGCTGGCAAAAGCCCTGAAGGAGCTGAACCCTCACTGGACTTCTGAAAGGGTCTATCAAGAGACTCGCAAAATGGTTGGTGCCCTGCATCAGGTCAGTCTATGATTGCCAATGTCTTCCTTTCAGATCCTAATTTCTCCTTTCTGCCCATTTCATGGAGAGAAATTGTGTGGATTGCCTGGTTATTTACTCAGACTTACAACCAATGGGGCCCAAAATTTATGTTTTTTAAGCGAGACAGGCATTAAGTGAATTTTGCACCATTTTACAACCTGTCTTGCCACAGTTGTTAAGTGAATCACTGCAGTGGTTAAGTTAGCAACATGGTTATTAAGTGAATCTGGCTTCCCCATTGCCTTTGCTTGTCAGAAGGTCAAAGAAGCTGATCACATGACCCCAGGACACTGCAAACATCATAAATATAAGTCCGTTGCCAAGCATCTGAATTTTGATCAGGTAATCATAGGGATGCTGCAATGGTTGTAAGTGTGAAAAACAATCATAAGTCACTTTCTTCAGTGCCATTGTAATTTCAAATGGTCACTAAAAGAACTGTGGTAAGTTGAGGACTACCTGTCCAGTATAGCTTTTAGAGTGGTAAGCCTTAATAATAGAATCCTCCTTCAATTCCAAACAGAAGTGGTATTCAGCAGGTTCTGACCACTTCTGGAGAACCAGTAGCGGAAATGTTGAGTAGTTCGGAGAATTGGCCAGTACCACCTCTGACTGGGCCCGCCCCAACTATTCTCTGCCTCCTGAGTCCCAGCTGATTGGCTGGGTCTTCTTTGGTTGCCCTGCACAGGAGAACGGAGCTGGAAAGCAGGTTAGTGGGGTNGGTTAGTGGGGTGGGGAGGGAATGGGGATTTTATAGTATCCTTCCCCTGCCATGCCCATCAAGCCATGTCCACAGAACCGGTAGTAAAATTTCCAAGATGTATTTTTCCTGCATTACATTTTTTTGTGTAAGCGTCCATTGCCACAAGCAAAGATGGATTGTGCTTCAGTCACTTTTATTCAAGATCAAACTTTTGAAAAAGTAGAATTGGAATTCTTTAGACATAAGTTGTGTTCAGCCTTGATGTGAAGTAAGTTGCCATTAAACTAAGTGGACTTATTGTTGCTCAGAGTGGTTTATTATCATATATTTTTGATGGTCATATGCTTTTATCCATTGTATTTGACATATTGTTTTCTCTCTGAGAGTCAGCAGCATTTAGCTTTCTCAGCAATAAACTATACTTGCTTTAACTAATTCTGTGTAGTTGGATATTGAAGAGAAGGCTTGTGTTTTCCCTTGCCTCCCTAAACCAAGGTCATCTTTGTTTGAATTTCATTATATTAAGCTGGTCTTACTATTCCCCAAAACTATCAAAAGAAATCATGCATGTTTCCCCAATCATTCCCCATGTGATCACTGTCAATATGCATTCAGATTTCCCAAGTGAAACTGGATTCTCTGCTAAATCTGAGCAACATTTGATTATTTTACTTTCTCCTTTCTTCCATCCATTAACTGACGAACAGGTGCTTAATCTCTTTATGTTATTCTTTACTGATTGGTTCTTAATTACTAGTTCTACATTCTAGCCTTTCTGAACATTTTTAAAATTTTTATTGATTTTTAAAACAAACATAAACAAACAAAACATAAAAACATCAGGTCATCTTCCATTGATGTACATACAGTGTGACGGTTGGTTTACAAATTGTTTTGTGCTTCCATTTTGTAGTCTTCAATTACAATTACATTGTATATGATCTCGTATTTTCAATCTTAATATTAAATACATGAGTATCATTATTAATCAATCATTTGACCATACTTTTATTCATTCATGCTTTAGGAAATAATCATATTTTACTTAATTGTTTGTGACGTTCATTTAACCATCCCAAATCTATCCTAAAATCATTTTGTTATACATAATAAGGAAAGAATACATCGTTTATATTATTTAGTTTATTTTTCTAAAAGTCATACCATATTTCATTACTATATTTTAATTGTCAACCAATTGATAGAATAGATCCAAATTTATAAAGATTGCTTTACTTCTTGCTCTCTAATTTCAAATGTCAATCTGCTTCATTTCAGCACATTCCAATATTTTTTATAATTCTTCCTGTGATTGTGTTTTCTCATTTTTCCAGAGTTTTTAGCAAATACAATCCTAGCCGCTATTCAACCATTTACAATCAGTATTTCAAGTCTTTACTTTATTTCAGGTAAAATTCCCAATAAAGAATATCTCTTGGTTTCAATCTATATTTTTTGTTGTCATTTTTTTTCCAACCACGCGTTGTGGATTTATAGTGCGAGGTATTTGTTATATAGTGCTATCCGCCCACATAATTCCAAACGCACATGATATTGTAGGAAATATGTCAATCCAGTTGTCTGATGACATTTACAACATATATTCATCTCGGTGGAGTGTATTCTTTTAGAATGTAGTGCATCTGTACAGAGTGGTGTGTGTGAGATGACCCACTGCTAATACATGCTGGAAAGGCGTACTACCCCTATATATATATGCGGACTTTTATTGTGCATAGTTTTATTGTATCAACTATTTATTACTCAATTTAGTGCGTATCCTACGAGTTTATTGCCTTCTCTTATGTTGATATATCATATCCAAAATATGATACACACTCCGTTATGATTTAAACGAATACGAAGTGAGGTATTCATACCTATATAAAATGTCTCATCGTTGGTGGTATTGTAATTTCTATTAAATCAATAATCACTATACATATTATTCTCATTACAACCTTTTTCATCGAGGCCGATCCATATAGCTACACTAGATCAAAATATAGACCTTGTATTATTATAAATTCAGTATGATAAATACTTATGGCCTCTCAATATATCGTGCAAGAACATGTAACGCTATAATTATAAGAAACCATTATCTGTGTTTTAGTGAAATATCTTTACTGTTCATATCCATTTTCAATGCCTTTAGCGTGCATTAAATGAACACGCGATACCTGTCAAGTAAATACCAACTGTTACTCTCCAGATATTTGTAGTTCTGATTTAAGTATTCGAGACCAGTCTATTTCATTCATATATGTTGCCAATATGCATAATAACTAATATTGTCTTGTGCTCAATTCATCTGTATAGAAACAATCAATGATAAATGTCCTCAGGATACTCTCATACCAAGGAGGCTAGATGTTTCAAATAGTTGTCTTTTATCTTCTCGCCAAATTTAAACCCACTATAGCTCGGCCCAATCAGTATATAGTGGTTTATGTCTCCATTTAAGTACCACCTAGGGTGGTTTGTACTTCTTGTGACTTAAAAATACCCATAACAAACAGCCATGCACTTCCCAGCAATTCGAATGGATCATTGTCTTATCTATACAGCCAAGTCTACAATCTGCATTTCTTAATGTATAATCATTTACGTTAATCGCGCAGTATCAAAGTTGTAGCGAATTGTGATACTAAGCATCCCTAAATTGATAATATGATATAACGCAAAACCTGCCTCATTTATATCTGCAACAGTCATTTGCAAGAGTTGTTACTGTTATTCTCACTTTCTTACCTTGTCATAATATTTTACACAAATTTTTTTAAATATTCAAAATAGGTCGTGTTTCCAAGCCTGATTGGAATTAATTTGAAACAAATATAAAATTCTGGGAATATATTGATCTTGATATGGTTGATATTCTCCCTATTAGTGACAGTTGTAAATTTTCCCATTTCTACACCAAATCTAGCGCTATCTGCTGTTTAATTTTTGATATAATTATTCTTTTTTAGTTGTATTGTATCTTGCTGTCAAGTTATTACCCAAACGTACTTGATCTTATTCGTGATCTGAATTTTCAATAGGTCTGCCAGTTCTTCCTTTTGTTTTTGATAGCACATCTTCTTTGTTCAAGATCTTTGGTCTTATCTTTATTATATTTTCAAAGTCAGCCACCTTTCCTATGTCATCATATCTTTTCTTTTCAATTTTGATGGGCTGTTTACTAGATTGGTCTTCTAAGATAAAAACCAAATCATCTGCAAATACTTGGCAACTTAAATTCTTCCTTTTAATTTTCATCCCTTTTATATTCAATATTCTATTTAGCACTTCCAGAGTTAACACAAACAAACAGAGTGTGATAGTGGCGACCTTGTCTTGTTCTTTCTTATATCAACAGAGTCAGTCAATTCTCCCTCTCTCATTACTTTTTGCCATTGCTTATCATATATAGCTTCTATTGCTTGAGTGAATTTTTTTAGTCAAGCCCATCTGTTCCAGCAGTAACAACATGAATCGCCAATTCACATTATCAATGCCTTCTGTGCATCTAGGAATATCAAAGTATTTTGTTTTCAGGATGAGCCTCATAATATTCCAACAGTGTACAAACAGTACTCTATATTGTCTCTAATTTGTCTCCTTGGCAGAAATCCGTTTTAATCAGGATGAATAAAACTGTTTAAATATTTTTTTAAGTCTTTTCTGCCAATATTGAAGCAAAATTTTTATCATCTGCATTTAGTAAAGAAATAGGTCTATAGTTCTTAATTTGTAATGGATCCGCCTCCTCTTTGGGATAAGTGTAATATATGCTTCTAACCATGTTTTAGGTATCCTCTTCTTTAACATAACTTCATTGCATAACTTCTAAAAATGAAAGATTCAACGATTCTTGTAATGTTTTATAAAATTCTGCCAAAAGTCCATCTGGGCCTGGCGCCTTTCCAATATTTTGCTTCTTAAGTGCTTCAGTTAACTCCATCATCGTTATGTTGCTTATCTAACATTGTTTCAATCTCTTTTAGGCTATCTGGGTAGATTAACATCCTATAATACTGTTCGACTCTTTCCTCGTCAATATTATTTTCTGTATATAATTTCTCATAATAATCTCGTTAATTTCCTTCTTTTTCTCTACTTAACCATCTAGATCTTCTTCTTTGTCCTTTCCATTTAATTGTCATTGGATTATGGTCTGCCCAAAATACTTGTTTCAATATTTACTTCTTCAATATTAGTTAACAATTCTGCTGACATCCACTATGATATCTATTCTGGACCATGAAAAATGTCTTTTTGAATAAAAAGTATATTGTTTAGTTTTTAACATTTCTTTCTCTCCATGTATCTTTTAAGTTTATTTCATCCCACCATTTTGAAAAAAATTTAGGAGAGTCTTTCTGCTTTTGTATTTGTTGTTTTCTGTTGCTATGTTAATCCCATTTATTATTCTACAATTCCATTAAAATTTCCCATCAAAACTATTATTGGATAGTTCCAGTTCAATTATTTTCATGTGTAATTTTTTATAAAATTCTTCCTTGATTATCATTCGGGGCATATATTGCAATCAGGAGTTGTTTTTATATTGTTGTCTTATTATTTCCATCATTTAATATTCTTCCATCATCAGCAGCATATATAAATTTCTTTGGGTAATATTCTTAATATACAAGACCACTCCTCTTTTCTTGCATTGTTGCCAACGATTGGTAAATATTTTTTCCTAATTTTGGCTCTTTCAGCATTGTTTCATTTGCTTTTAATATGTTACTTCTTATTAGGCAAATTATATTCAATTTAATTTCTCTAATTTGTGAAGATATTTCTTCTTTAACAGCTGAGTTAAGTCCATTTTATTGATTGTAATTATTTTTTTTTTCTTCCATGATTAAATTTGTAGTTAGGTTTAACAACTCTTGTCGACTCTTGTCGATTCACATGTTCCTTGACTTCCTCCTTTCCACCTACTGCACCTTCTTCTTTTGTCAGTCGTCATTTGGGAGTCCTCTTGGAATTCAATTAGTGAAATTTCTTTTTCTGCCTCTTCTTTCCTCTTTAAAAAAATTCTGTGTAAAATGATTCAGCTTTTTCAATTGAATCAATTCTGTATCTCTGTTCTTGCCATGTGAAATTAATCCTTCTGGATACCATCTGTAATTCACCTCTTTTTTAAGTAATGATTTGGTCAAGAATCGGATATTCTCTTCTCATCTCTCTCACTCTTCTGGGTACTTGTTTCAAGACCACAAATCTCCTTACTTTGTATTTCAATGTTTTCTCTCTTGCCACTTTGCAATAATTTGTGTTTTAATGGCTTTCTTTGTAAATCTGATGTGAACTTTCTCTTGGAAAACTATGTTTCTCATCGCATATCTTGTAAAAGACTCAATAAACCTCATCTATTCCATCCATCATCTTTCTTGAGTTATTTCCAAGGCTTCTGCCAGAATTTCTGTCATTATCTCAGCTAAATTTTGTCCTTTTTCTTCCTCTATATTTTTGAAATTAAGATAGAATTATTGACTGTCCATCTCCCTTCTCAGCATACCACTTTTGTCTTTTCAATCTCAGTTAACCTGTTATCAATGTCTCCAATCTTCTTATCTCTTTGTTTACCTTCTTTTCAATATTCTTGGAGTCTTCATTCATCATTTATTGGATATTTTCCACTTTTTTCATCAGTTTTTCTCTGTCCTTTGTTCAATATTCCCTGTTCTTTGTTCAAATATTCTCGATTCTTTTTTCAATTATTCTCTGATCTTGTTTGAATGTTTTGAATTTCCTTGCATTAATCTCTGCAGGGTCACTTTTTCTTGCTTTTAACATTATCTGTATTGAACGTTGTTCCTCCAGATGGTGGAGAAGAGGAACGGGATGTTGAAAGAACCAGGAGCTGTTAACTTCGTACTCATTTTAGAAAATTCAAATCTTCAAATTCGTTTGTAGTCCTTAATCCAGTTTTAAAATATCCAGATACCAATTTCAAGTAAAAATAGAAAAAAAAGAAAAAAACCCATATTTCTTCAGGCTCTTGTATGCCTTAATCCAATCGATTAGTTAAAAATTCAAATTGAAGAAAAAGGGGAAACAAATTTTTAAAAAGCATAAAACATCCTAAAACAAATACTAAAAAGAAAAGTTGAGAAGTCTCAAAGAAGGCAAAAAGGTGAAGAAAAAGTTAATAAAAAAAAGAAAAGAAAAAAGTTCTTCAGGTTCTTCCACACCTTAATCAATAAGAGAAAATCAAATATAGAAATATATATAAAAATGGACCAAAAAGAACCAAATGTGAAATGTGAACAGTCCAGAAAGCCAAATTTCAAAAGCCAAAAGTTCCAAATGTCTATTTCCGGAAAAAAAATAAACTAATGAGGGGGGGATAGTGCAGCTTAGAAAAAAATTAAAAGAGTACACTGCACTTTATTTAAGCCCAGTCCCACTGCACTTATGGATGCAAAGAGGTTGTAAATGTTAAAAAAAAGCTTGCCATCCATTTGGAAATCGCTATGCATCCGCTGTGTACTCACTGCACATGTGTTTCATACGCTCTATCCCTCGAGCATCCTATCCACTGAGATTTTATCCACGCAAGAAGTTTTGAAGCTGCACATAACTTTGTGAACGGATTGAAACTTTCTGCCGCGTACGATGTACATCCGTGACATATACGGCAATAAACTTTCTGCCCGTTTATCATCCATTAAATGTCCGCTGTATCCTCTCTGCATCCTTGGCCATCCCCTCAACTCACATCTGCTGCAGCTGAAAATGGAAAGAGGAGGGAAACAAAAGGTACACGGAACGTCTACACAGCATTAGTAGCATGGAAATAGAAAGGATGTAAGTGTATGCATCTCATATATAAGGATTAAAATGGACAAAACGTTTGTATTCTGGGATGTATCTCGTATATTTAGGATGTCTGCAGTATGTCTAGAGTATGTAGAACACACCTAGCGGACAACTTGGATATTTTCCATAAAAAGGGGGAGAAAATCATCTGGATCGCTAGGGATGGTGGACCTACATCCCACTATGCTTGCACTGGAGGTTATCTTATCCCACAACTATCCTTATCTATCCCACAGCATGCAAAAGGCTTAACCATTTTTTCAAAGTTTTCACCAACACTTATTAAGTAAAAAACATGAACCAAGTAAACTAGTGTCTAAGCAAAGATAACCTTTATTAACTTTCTTAATAAACTTATGACTTTATTAAAAAGCAAATGAACCAAATAAACTGTATTAAGTGTGTTAAGGCAAAGATAACCTTTATTAACTTTCTTAGTGTAAACTTTATGACTTTATTTTAAAAAAGCAAATGAACAAGCAAAGATAAACTTAACAAGTAAACAACTCAGTCTCTGATACTATTCTCAGGCACTCTGGAGTCAATGTCCATAGTCTCAGCTGTTAAGTGGGCAGGGACTGTGGAGGTGGCTGTGGCTTGAGTGCTGGACTGAGCACCATTGTGGTGCTTGGCCCCGAGGGTACAACAGGGGATGTTGTGTTCAGGAAGCTCTCAGAGAGCTGCACTCAGTCCCGTGAGGTTTGAGAGCCCTCATCAGGACCTGAGATGTCAGGCCCAATACTGATGACAGATTGTCCGTTGACGGGCTTGGCTGTGGGGTGGAGGAAGGAGGAGTATAGTGGGATATGTCTGGTCTGCAGCTGGTGACACTGGCATCTGTGCATGCGATGAACCTGGGCCCTAGGCTGGAAGGTCTGTTTTGTGGAATTCTCTCG
>BHFT01055785.1:0-37266 GCA_004320025.1 Laticauda laticaudata
AACCAACGGATGGCAAGCTTTTTTGTCTGTTTTACATCCTCTTTGCATCCATTGGTGCAGTGTGACAGGGGCTTTAGGAGGCAAATGTCTACCTTTTCCAAGATTGAAAAAAAGAAAGAAAGAAAAAATCTAGACAGATGAACAGGTCTCTCTGTTTTTAATTGATTCTAGCAGATTACAGTCAGCAAGACTTGCAATTTGCTTTCCGGTTATCCTTAAGGCTATTCCATTATCTAATAACAATAGCTCTGCAACTATCAATATGTTGGGTAACTATTTTTCTTGAACTAAATGTTGTGTCAAATTTTATGCTAAATATACCTGAGATGTAGATATCCAAAATCAGGTTCTGAAACAAATGACAGCTAAGCTTTCAGGAGGTGTCAGATAGTGTAATTCATATTGACTTCCACCCTTCCATCTCCACTTATGTACCTCAGAACATTCAATTAGTGCTGAGAAAAGGAATCAAACTTTTGGAATGATAGTATTTTTGAAGTTTTTTATTTTATTTTTATTTTATTTGGTTTGTCAATTGCTTATAAGATAATAGGTATAAGTAAAAACATAGTTATGAATACATGGATACATATAAGAAAAATAAGAAAAGAGTGCAACTACCATTTTATATATCTGGAATGTTTTATACTGCTGGTACAGGGGTAGGATATTGCTGGTATAACAACCGATTCGGTGCTTCGTGTGAACAGCAATGCAAAAATCCTTACCTGCTATGTTACTTCGGGGGAATAACACAGTTGAGGAGTGGCAACCTGCTCTTTTGTGCTGATCAGCTGGGATGATAAAGGTCAGTACAGCGCAGATGGACATGACCATTGGAGTGAACTGGTTCTCTCCCATCTGATCTTTGGAGCTAGGGGTTCTCCCAAACCAATCCGAACCAGCAGAATCCCACCCCTGTGCTGATATTATCTTTAATCAGTCTGTCTGCCTTATGATTTTTCTCAGCTGATGTTTGGCATGATGTAAATAATGTTGCAACTTCTGCTGCAATGAAGGATCACCACAGCATATTCACTATTGAGAATAGCTACTGTGAAATGTAACTATGGGAAAAATAGCACCTCCTCATCTTCATCTTCTTTCTAACTGAAGTTCTCTCATCAGGGACATAGTTATTTCTATGTTGCTCACAAGGTGTCACACATTTCTCCTTTTGCACTGAAAATGCTGATTCAGATCTTGAACGTGTTGTTTCATTAATTAACTGGAACAAGAGATTCTGAACTACAGGGTAATTGAATAAATTAAATGACAAGAATCTCAGTCCTCAGATGAATACCCTTATATTCCAGTAAATAATGACTTCTTTTCTTTGCTGTGCCTTTCAAATAGATGGCCAAGACATTTCTAGGAGCAAATTATATAGTTGGGGTCATTTTTATCACTTCATTTTAAAATGATATTCTTGATATTTTGTCAGTGATCAATTGCACCAAAATGGTGAACTTCTGGTGGTGAAAACTGAAAAAGAATTCTTAATAATAAGGAAATTGTGCCTGTTGGCTTTCTTCATAAATTAGTAAAAGGTAGCAATTTTTATTCCAAGTATGAATTCATCATTTGTTAAAATCACAATATATTTAATAACTTTTTCCCCAAATGAAACAATTGTTGAACATATTTAATTTCATCTCCACCAGTGCAATGGTTCACTTGAACTTTTTCTATATATTAAAGCAATGAAAAAAAAATTAAAATATTATTTCTTGATTAAAAAAACATGTAATTTATTGAAGTTTATTGGTATTTTTAAATGTTCTTTCCCCTATAAAAACACTGAATTAGAAATGAACTCTAATAAATGAACTCTAGTATTTCTGATTGGGTATATGGTGGGTGTAAGTTTCTTGGAAATATTGTTGTTATCTAAAATAGAATTAAATTGGCATTGCACAAATCTAGAAGAACTTAATATAATCACAATTCTATTCATGTCTCAGAATTTTATCTAGCTATCTAGCTATTATAAACTGTATAGTGTGCATGTGTGTGTGTGTGTGTGTGTGTGTGTGTGTATGTGTGTTTACAGAATCCATGTCATTTCCTAAGCTAAGAAACAGGGCAAGATTGTATTTTAAACAGAGGTGGGATTCATTTTTTTTAACCACCAGTTCAGTGGGTGTGGCTTAGGTGGTGGGTGTGGCTTGGTGGTCATGTGACTGGGTGGACATGGCTTGGTGGTCATGTTATTGGCTGGGTGTGGCCAACTCAACATCACTCACATCGAGGCACGCATCTCCCCATCCGGCCTCTTGTGACTGTGGGGATGCTGCAATAGTTGTAAGTGTGAAAAATGATCATAAGTCACTTTTTTCAGTGCCATTGTAACTTTGAATAGTCATTCCACACANAAAGAGAGAGAGAGAGAGAGAGAGAGAGAGAGAGAGAGATTGGAAATATTCTCAAATCTATAGCATTGCCTGTATTACGCTATTGTATCTGTGAAGTAAAAACTTTCACAATTTTTCTCCCAAGGGTATTTTTTTGAAAAGGCAACTGGAATTTCTTAGGTACTTTTCTTGAAAATATTTCATTTCTCATCCAAGAAGCTTCTTCAGTTCTGAAAACAGAAGCTTTTTCTGATCAGAAACTGCTTCACCACTTAGCCAAGAAGCTTCTTGAATAAGAAGTGAAATGTTTTCAAGGAGAAAAAAAATAAGAAAGTCTAGTTGCCTTTTGAAAAGCAGCTTTGGGACAGCCAGGATCTAGAAATCCCAAAGGTGCTTTTTCAAGAAGCAACCTGGACTTTCTTGTTTTTCTTTGAAAATGTTTTGCTTCTCATCCAAGAAACTTCTTCAGCTAGGAGAGATGAGAAACGAAACGTCTTCAAAAAAGAAAAACCAATTACTTCTTGAAAAAGCACCTTTTTCAAGAATTCTATGACCTGAATGACTGAGAATGTCCATAGACAATCACAGTTTTTAGATTGGGCAAACTACCAATACAGGTAGCCCTTGACTTTCAACCCTAAATTTCCATTGCTAAGCAAGACAGTTGTTAAATGAATTTTGTCCCATTTTATTGTCTTTTTTTGCCACAGTTGTTAAGCAAACATTGCAGTCGTTAATTGGATCATGTGGTCATTGAGTAAATCTGGTTTCTCCCATTGTCTTTGTTTGTTAAATGCTGGCTGGGAATGTTACAAAATGGACATGACTCCAGGACAGTATCACTGTCAAATACATGCCAGTTGCCAAGTGGATATTTTTCAAAAAAGATTTTACTGATTTTCTATTGTTTACATTTGGTTAACACTCAGTAAACATCGTGTTGTCTGGGGTTTGTGTAATTGCTTAACGATACAGATAACATTATTAATCTCCACCTCTTTTTTCCAACCACTAGTAAAATAAAGTCAATGTTTGATAACATTCTTCTTTGATAACAGTCTTCTTTCTGTTTAATCTTCAGTGTAAGTCTGTCCATAATTGCAGTCTAGTATCTTCCTAACTTACCATCTCATGGTGTTTCTTCATTTTTCCAATATTGTGCAAATATAATCCTCGCTGCTGTTAAGACATACAATGTTAAATATATACTTTGCTTATCACATTTTTCTGATATTATACCGAATAAAAACAGCTCAGGTTTAAAAATCTACATGTTTTCCTATCATCTTTTCTAACCACTTGTGTATTTTGTGCCCATTTAGCCAAGTAGCCAAATTTTGATCACATGATTGTGAGGACACAGCAACAGCTGTGAGTTTGAAAATCTGTTATAAATCATTTTCTTCAGTGCCATTGTAACTTTGAACAGTCCCTAAATAAATGGTTGCAGGTTGAGGACTACCTGAACTGTAAAATGAATATTATATAACCATGAGAAGAACCATTCTAATAGCTGAAACATGTTACAAGAGCAAATATTTAACGTAGGTGTTCTATATTCTCTACCAAAAAATACCCCCCATTCCTTTAAAATATACGTTTTTTAGAGTAAGTGCTCAAATGAATTATCTATTGACTTCTTGGTGCCAAATGTTAACAATATGTTCAACTTAATGACTTCATCACTCTGGAAGACAGGTAATAAAATAATCAGTCAAGATCCAAAGTTTAGATAGTATATCTTGATAGGTGACAAGTTTGATTCATTACCGACTGATGCAAGCTTCTTGCTGTGTTCCCTCACTATTTAGTTGTAATCAGGTTTGCAATATGAAGCATTAGGTTCTCCAGAATTTATGAACCAGCTGTGCATGAAATCCATGTGACAGCGATGTTTCCATTGTGATTCTAGATTTTTATTTTTTTTTAAATGTCAGTTTCCAGATTGGTATATAAAAGTGTGGCAGGAATGACTGTCTTGCCATTTTGTTCTATTTTAATACTTTTGATTTGAAGAGTTGGAAGCTATTGAGTGAAAAAATAACCTAATTGATCTATCCCTTTTTTCTTTTTATGATCCTGTAATCCCTTGATTCAGGGGAGAATCTGGATGGCTGAGTAGAGTTTCTGAGTTTCTGGCTGGATGCCCTTCCTGATGCCTTGATGGAGTTCACAGCAGATATTTTCTCTTTCACTCTGAGAGAGAGAAACAAGTGCTGTTACCTAGGATAGAATTCTCAACCTTGCCTCATCATCTCAATTTCATCGTCATTATCAGCCCTAGACCTGTAAATGGCTTTCAGAGAGAGGTATAAATCTGGATGATTTTTATTGTCTACTGGTTTCATCCTCAACAGAAAAGTCCATTTTTCTGTCAAGTTTTTGACAATTAATCCTTTCAGGAATAATCTGTTTGTAGAACCAGGGAATAGGAAACTTGAAACAATATTTCTATTGATAATCTCTGCTGCCACCCTAAAGAATGCCTTCTCTGGCAAGCTGGCATGCACGCATCTCAATTGCAAATTGAGCTGTGTGCAAACATGCACATAAGCCCACCGCTTATGCGAATGGAGCTGAATGCATGCATGCACACCAGATTGCTGCATGCAATCAGCCTGGTTCCATAGGCCACAGCCCAATAGAGGCCCAGAGGTTGGGAACCCTGCTCTAAAGCAAAGATAAACCCAGATAAACCCATGGTAGACATCACTGTTAGTCAGCTAAAATCAGGGGTGTGATTCAACTGGTGTAACAGCTGGTTCAGTGAGCATTTGCTACTTGACCTCCAACAATCTCTCTGTGTTAAACAGCTGATGTGTAGTAATCCACTGTGCCACGCAAATTGGCTGAGCTAGAAAACCAGGTTATAAAGTACAGACTAGAACCAGGGCAGGCAGACTAGAGTTGGAGCAAACTGATTCGCTAACAGCTGATCCTTGGAGCTACCAGTTCACCTGAAATGGGCCGAACTGGTAGAATCCCACCCTTGGCTAAAATCAACATTGTTTGTCTTTGCTTTGTATATCTGTCTCTGGTGTTGACATTCTCTTGATTTACTGTAACAATACACGAGAATGATCTTGCGACACAGGAGAAAGAGCTGCATACTAGGCAATGGTCAGATAAGAGGTAGCTAAGTCTATGGAAGGGATGAAGGCATGGCAAATGTCTCACAAGAGACACTCCCTAAACACTTCTTGAAGTTTAAAGGTGAAGAGGAAAACATGTACTTTCAGACATACAAGATTCTGTTAATGTAACTTACAATAAAAATGTAGTCAATGTTACTACTTGTACTTCTTGGCTTGAATACATAACAATGCTGACATCACTCTTGCAAATGTGAAAGAACACCTCTTCCCTCTAAGGTAAATGTATAAAAAGTAAATAGTACATTTACCTACATATTATGATGTTTTGGCTTTTATTTTTGTTGTATACCCAAGAGAGTCCTTTGCTGGGATAAAAGTACTGCAAAATCAAATAATACAGTGAAATGAAATGAAATGAAATGAAATGGAAAAAATGAAACAAATTATACCACTTTCCAGATCTCTGATTGGATTCATCCAGTTTCATGAGCAGTAATATGCAAAATCCTACAGTTAACTGAAAAGCAATGGATAGAAGAGAAATAAACCTGAGCAACAACCCTCCAGCACCACTTTCTGGAATTGGTTATGATGCATGTGAACATTTCGAATGGAGGTTTTTTTTTCCAAACAATTCTTTGAGAAAAGTATCTTCTTGAAGCTTCTCCACAAAGCCATGTGGTCATCTGCTTCAAAGAAGCAATGTGAAGCTACTATAGTGATTCACTTGATATCCAGAAGGGGCTTCTGCACAAGAATGTGGCACTGAAGTAAAGCATTTTATCTTGCACAAAACTGTGGGTTACCTAAGCATGAATCAGTGCCATTCATCGGAGAACATCATACAACAGAGAATAATAGGGTTGGAAGGGACCTTGGAGGTCTTCTAGACAACCCCCCTACTCAAGCAGAAGACCCGCCCTATATCATTCCATACAAATGATTGTTCAGTCTCCTTGAAAAAAGCACCCACAGAAGCAATTTTTCTGATTAATTGTTCTCACTGTCAGGAAATTTCTCCTTAGTTCTGTGGTCTTCCACCTATTGGTATTACTTTTTGTCTTTATTTCAGGTGCTTTAGAGAACAAGTTAACCCCTTCTCTGGTAAAGCCCCTTAAATACTGTCAGACTGCTATAGTCCTTTCTTTTGTTAGATTAGAAATATCTAGTTTGCTCAATCATTCAACATATGGTTTTTCCCTCAGAGACTTATCATCTTTGCTGCATCACTGAAAGATCAGAAGTCAACTTCACTGCAATATCAGATCTCAACATCATTGTTTTTAACTGTGTTGGTCCCTTTCCTAGCATATATTCTGCTATAGGACAATCAATGAAGCTTCCATTAAAAAAAAAAACAACTACAAACCCATTTTAAATTAATCTAGAATATTTATTCAGCTTGAAGATTTAGAAAAGATCTAACATCTTACCCATGTACCAACCAATAATTATTCACATCTTTAGTGCCAAGTGAACAGAATAACTAGAATATCCAAAACAGGAAAGCTGGAATAGAATTGTGAGCATTTTCTTTTGAAGAGGCATTGTGTTTAATTGCATTGCATTTGTGTTGCATTTATGAAATAGTCATATATAAGAAAGTCCAACTTTCTTATCTATATATGAATGAACTAAGTTATTATATTTAATGTCAATATTTTTAAAGTCAATTTTATTCATGTGTATAAAATCTCTTTGAATTTATCAAACATTTGTAAGCATTAACCTTTAAGGATTACACTGAGATTGACCTTCAGGGAGTATATTATACATGCAGATAAGTGTGTGTATGTGTGTGAGTGTGTGTGTACCTGTAACCATTGTTTTTGGAGACATTGTTGCATCTTCTTACATGATCTCTTCTGTTTCTTTGCACAATATCCACTTTGAATCATTTGATGATTTTTTAAATCATTTATTTGGTGATATAATAATAACAAGAACAGCAGCAACAACACTACCCTTTATATTATTAAATATCTGATGGGATGAAATAATACTGAAGACATAGTCTATATCAAGTCAAACTATTTACTAACAGAATCTTATGCCACTTGCAAATAATTGCACATACTGTATACTACCAGAGGATAACATGTGAATGAGTCCTTGCTTTTGTCAGGGGTAGAAGAGGACTTGTGATTTATGTTAGCTGTGTGTAGGCATGACAACATAGTTAGCATCAGCCTAGCTATGGCTATTAATTAGTTGAATTACTTAGTTGATCGACAGTCTGACCTTTCTTCAAATCGGAATAAAGTTAATATGAACATAAATGACCTTGGAGAGATCAGGGTATATTACCATGAGAAATGAAAATACCTCACTTAAATATATTGACACGTAATTAAACATCTAGCATTGGGGAGAAGAAGCAGAAAAAGTAGGGAGATAAAGAGATTAAAATAAGCAACCAAAATAGGAATTTGATAGAAAATTAGTGATAACATTAATGGTTTTTATTCATAGCATTGCTTCATACATGAAATGATAGCTCACAGTTTGGCAAAAAAATAAAAATAATATGGATCATAATGTCAATAATAAAAGATGCAGTTGCAAAGACAAATCTGAACAGGCTTTGCCCATTTAGTATGCTTGGCACATTGCAAAATGCAGCAGTATGCTTTGTGAGGATTGCCTGTTGAGAGAATCAAGGTGATAACAATGAAATCCTTGCTGTCAGCCAGCATTCAGCAGCCGTTTCAACACCATGTTATTCCATCTACAAAAACCAACAAGTCACATATCAGCAAATCAGAATACTTTTCTAAAAGATGCTGAAACAGTGGAGAGGTCCTAAGTACATGGGCAAGAATTGAGAAATCTTGCTGTGCCACGAGATACACAGAACATTTGCCTTAAGCAGCAGAGACTTGCAAGCAAAGAATAGCTAGAGAATAAAAATATGAACATACTTGCTTTGTGCCAGCAAAGCTCCAAGTCACTCCCAGATGGCCTACTGTAACATTCTCTACATAAAACTGCCCTTAAAGAGCTACCAGAAGTAGAAGCTGGTTCAAAATGTAGCAAGGTGAACACTTAAGAACATTATTCAAGCTGCACATGTGACACTCATGTTTGACTCTGCCTTCAGTTCAAGTAGTAGTTACCCATAAAGTCCTTCATAGCATAGGACCTGGTTACGTGAGTCACCATCTCTTCCCTATTGTACCTGACCCATTCCATCAGATCTGCCAGGTGAAACATTCTACATCAATTAGACTCCACTAATAGGAATCAGGAGAAGACCTTTCTTTTCTTTAACAGATTAACATAGTTGGAAGGGACCTGGTAGATCATGTAGTCCAACTCTACACCCAAGCAGGAAACCTACTCCATTACTGACAAATGGCAGTCCAATGTCTTTTTGAAAGCTTCCAGTGATGAGGCTTCCACAACTTCTGAAGGCAAGCTGTTCCATTGATTGATTATTCTTGCTATCAGAAAATTTCTCCTTATTTCCAGGTTGAATCTCCTCTTGATTAGTTTTCATCCATTATTCCTAGTCTGTTCTGTCCAAGGCTTCCTGAGACAGTATGCTGTTCCCAAAACCTTGTTTTTATTTCAGTGGCTGTAAATAATGTGCATTCACAGTCCGTAATAAGTCCCAAACAGTTTATGAATAGTCCAACAGAAGTCTGTCACAGTCTTTCAGGATAAGGCTGATAAACCCACCTTTATCTTCTTTGAAATGCTGACAACGACTAAATTGCCAATTAGCTGTACAAGGCCAAATGGAGCACAGTGAACACAGAGCTTCAGAGTTTAAACCGACCAGAACAAAACAAAGTTGCTTCCTGCAAAGGCTCAAAGTTGCTTCCTGCAAAACAAAGTTGCTTCCTGCAAAGGCTCATGTCCCTTTGCTCCTCCTTTATGTCTATGGGAGGAGCCAATCATCTCCAAGTCTTACTCTTGAGTTGCCCCTTTTGTCTTTTTGCCCACTGACAGCTCTGCACAAGTGCACACTGGGAAAAGGCTCCCCCTGTTCCTCTGCCTTGCTGATGTCAGATTCTGGAGGTTCCAAAGTTAGCACATAACAGATTGCCCTGGCCCCATCTGTGTCAGATGCAGATGCCTTGTTCGATCCCTCCCCAGACTCCAGGACTGGCCCATGTTCTTCCCCACTGTCCAACTCCGCCGCCAGCTCCACAGGACGCCGGTGGACCACAACATTGCCTGGCCTTCAGGTGCTTTGGAAAATAGCTTGACTCCCTCCTCTCTATGGAAGCCCCTCAAATATTGGAACACTGCTATCATGTGTCCCCGGGTCCTTCTATTTGCTAGACTAGCCATTCCCTTCTTCTAGTACCTCCTCTCTGGAGCATCATTCCCCACCAGAGAATAGATTAACCCAACCCTTTTTCATGTTTTTAAGGCCCCAAATATTTCGTTGCATGCCCAGGCATGAGGACAAAGTATCAGTTGAGTCTATGAAGTGGTTGTGTTGACAGTTTATTAATTTACTTTGCCTGCCAATTACATATTTATTTTGTTTCTTATTAGTTTTGAATGACTTTGATGAGAATCAGCAGCCATATCAATTTTATATATATTTTCATAGATTTTTATGGGTACAGGTATGTAGGTCTAGGTGTGTTCAGGTCTTTTCCCATGTAAGATTAAGAGTATCTTGGTGACGTTTTGGCAAGGTCCCACTTGCCATCCTCAGGCTGGTGCTTTCAGATTCACACTGCTTGCACTGGCACGAAGCCGAAAGCACCAGCTTGAGGATGGCGAGTGGGACCTCGCCGAAACATCGTCAAGATACTCTTAATCTTACACAGGAAAAGACCTGAACACACCTAGACCTACACACACAGACACAGACACACACACACACACACACACACACACATATGTGTGTTTATATGTGTGTGTGTGTGTGAAACTCAAAAAATTAGAATATAGTGCAGAAGTTCATTTATTTCAGTAATGCAACTTAAAAGGTGAAACTAATATATGAGATAAAATCATTACACGCAAAGCAAGATAGTGCAAGCCATGATGTGTCATAATTGAGATGATTATAATTTACAGCTCATGAAAGCCCCAAATCCACAATCTCAGAAAATTAGAATATTGTGAAAAGGTTCAGTATTCTTGGCTCAAAGTGTCACTCAGACACTCAGCTAATTAAGCCATAACACCTGCAAAGGGTTCCTGAGCCTTTAAATGGTCTCTCAGTCTGGTTCAGGAGGAATCACAATCATGGGAAAGACTGCTGACCTGACAGTTGTGCAGAAAACCATCACTGACACCCTCCCTAAGGAGGGAAAGCCTCAAAAGGAATTGCAAAGGAAGTTGGATGTTCCCAAAGTGCTATATCAAAGCACATGAATAGAAAGTTATGTGGAAGGGAAAAGTGTGGATGAAAAAGGTGCACAAACTTCGGATGACCGCAGCTGGAGAGGATTGTCAGGAAAGGGCCATTCAAAACTGTTGGGGACTTTCACAAGGTGTGGACTGAGGCTGGAGTCAGTGCATCAAGAGCCACCACACACAAACGGATCCTGGACATCGGCTTCAAATGTAATATTCCTCTTGTCAAGCCACTCCTTAACAACAAACAATATCAGAAGTGTCTTACTGGGCTAAAGAAAAACAGGTCTGTTGCTCAGTGGTCCAAAGTCCTCTTTTCTAATGAGAGCAACTTTTGCATCTCATTTGGAAACCAGGACCCAGTGTCTGGAGGAAGAATGGAAAGGCACACACTGCAAGATGCTTGAAGATCCAGTGTGAAGTTTCCAATCTGTGTTGATTTGGGGAGCCATGTCATCTGCTGGGGTTGGTCCACTGGTTTCATTAAGTTCAGGATCAACATAACCATCTACCAGGAGATTTTGGAGAACTTCATGCTTCCTTCTGCAGATGGCTTTATGGGGATGCTGACTTCATTTTCCAGCAGGACTTGGCACATGCCCACACTGCCAAAGCACCAAACATGGTTCAGTGACTGTGGGATTACTGTGCTTGATTGCTAGCAAACTCGCCTGACCTGAATCCCATAGAGAATCTATGGAGCATTGCCAAGAGAAAGATGAGAGACATGAGACCAGACAATGCAGAAGAGCTGAAAGCTGCTATTGACGCATCCTGTGGTCTCCATAACACCACAGCAGTATATAGCTTCCATGCCACACTGCATTGAGGCAGTAATTGCTGCAAAGAGGCCCAAACCAAGTATTGAGTACATATGTATGCTTATACTTTTCAGAAGTCCGGTATTTTCTATGTACAATCCTTGTTTTATTGATTGCATGCAATATTCTAATTTTCTGAGATTGTGGATTTGGGGTTTTCATGAGCTGTAAGCCATCATCATCACAATTATGACAAATCACAGCTTGAACTATCTTGCTTTCCATGTAATGAGTCTTCTCATATATAAATTTCACCTTTTAAGTTGCATTAAATAAATGAAATAAATGAACTTTTGCATGATATTCTAATTTTTCAAGTTTCACCTGCACACACACAGACACAGACACAGACACACACACAGACACAGACACCAGACACAGACACAGACACAGACACGACAAGACACACAGACCACAGACACAGACACAGACACGACACACACACACACACACACACACACACACACACACACACACACACACAATATATATATATTAATATAATATATAAACACCTATATATATATATATATAATTATATATATATATATATATATATATATTGTTTTTTTAAGCTTTCGTGGGTACTTACATTTGTGCTGTTTAGCTTCCTTCGGGTATTATCCCACGTCATCGTAGTTCTGTTAAAGTTGTAGCAACGTTTCAGCAGAATCTCATCTGCCATCCTCAGCTTCTGTATGGATGTGTGTCTCAACAGTTCCTGGTTTCAAATTTGAGGCTGGTCCATTCTGATTGCTGGGAGCCTGGTCTGTGTTTATTGGACTTGGAGTTTGATTGATTGGTGTTTTTTGTTTCTTCTGTCTGTTCTGTGGCTTTGATTGGCTGGCAACACTCTGTTCTCGTGTCGGAGGTTTTCAGTGCAGCTTGGCTCCGTTGAAAGGAGCTGCTCTTCATTAGCAAGCTGCTATTTCATTAGCAAGCTGGGTTTACCTGGGTGCCTGGTGGGGGGGTGTTGAGTTGGAGCTATCAGAGGGAGTCTGTTTGTGCCCAGGTGTTTGCCTGGCTTGTGGTGTGGAGATCTTTCTATTTGAGAGTGCAGGCTTCCAAATGATTGACAGTCTGGTGAAATCATCTCTTCTATTCATGCTTTCAGGTCTTTTTTCAATCTCTATGGCTTCTCTGATGATTCTGTGGCTGGGGTTTCTATAGTGGCTAGGGTTTTAGTGCCATTGAAGTTGATGTTGTGACCTGTGGTTTTCATGTGTTGGACTAGTGAGGAGGTGTGTTCCAGTTTTTTACTGCATTTTTGTGTTCATCTAGGCGGGTACTTATTCTTCTATTGGTCTGTCCAATGTATGTGGCCGGGCATGATGTACAGGGAATTTCATATATGCCTTGGTTTTCCAGGTCAATTTTGTCTTTGGGGTTCCTCAGGTGGCTGCTATTTTTTTGTCTGTTTGAAGGCAGTCTTGATGTGATGCCTGTGTAGTATCTTACTGATTTTATCTGTAGTACCGTTTATGTAGGGCAAGACAGCTGTTCCATAGGTCTGTTGGTCTTCTAGGTCTCTGTTATGTCTTGGTGTATTTTTGTGTATAAATATATATGAAAATCAAGATAAAATGCTGAATGGCTCCACCATGTTTTGTTCAGAACATAATTTGAAAGGAGGCCCAATGAGAATCAACTACATATCATGGAGAATTAAAAAAGAAAAGATTCCAGCATGCTACCAACCCATTTGCCAAATCTGGCTTTTTGGCATTAAGACAAACCTGCTGATCCAATTTGAAGCAATTTTGGTCAGAATGAGGAAAAGAAGGCTTAAAAAATCTTCCCTCCTTGACCCAACCCGTCAAGGGTTGGGTCAAGTCTATTCTTGGGTCTTCTTTTGTTGCCCTGCACAGGGGAACAGAGCTGGAAAGCAGGTTAGTGGGGTGGAGGGGAATGGGATTTTGCACTAACCTTCCCCCAGGAGTGGGGTGGGAATGGAGATTTTGCAGTATTCTTCTCCTGCCATGCCCACCAAGTCATGTATATATATGTGCAATGATATTCTCAAATATTTAACTGAGATGAATAGTTCAATTCTGCCTTTCATGTATTCCAAAATTACCTTCTCCCTCCTCCCTCCTCAATTTAAATGGAGAAGCCTCAGTGCAGTAACAACCACTGGCAGCATAAAACAATCCATAGCAGAAGAAAATGATAAGATGGCTTGTTATGTATTGACTTAGGATTGATATGAAACCAGAACACTAATGCCTTTCTTTAGGAGTCCTGGTATTACCTGAATGAAATCCATACATGATATTCTCTGTGTTTGGAAGAACAGGAAATCATTTTATGAGGCTTTTAAGTCCCGAAGAGCCAAGCAGTGTTCCTTTTCCTCAAACAAATCATTTAAACTTTTCTAGCTTTGTTTTTCTTTTTTTTTATAAAGTTGTATTTAAAAGTGGCATTTTCCTTTGCAGGCCAAGGATGGCTGGATTGTTTTTGCTGCAGCTTTTATGCTAAGGCAGCACTTTGTAGTTTGTGTCACATGCATGAGCAGCAAATGGAGTGGCAAACCCCCTTCTTTCATTTCCCCCACCCTTAAATAATTTCACTTATCCAAAAGCACTTTGAATGCTCTGAAAATAAGAAACACACAATTTATGAAGGGGTTGGTGCTGCATTTTCTCTATTTTTCTATTTTCTTGTGAAAATACTAAACAATCTCTAAATTTATAAGGTCATGGGATTGGATGAATCTAGCAATAAATTGGGAATCAAGCACTCTTAGGTCATTGTTACTTTGTGTGACTTCTGAGCCATGAAGTTTGCAGTGGGTGGAACAATGAAAGTTTCTGGAAAATTAAGTTAACCTAACTGCAGTTTCTAATATATATACTTTCTAATATACAGTAATTAGAAATTGCCATTATATATTAGAAACAATATATATTAGAAACCACCATTAGATGTTTGTGTGCGTGTATGTATACATACACACATACACATCAGTGGTAGGATTCAAATTTTTTTACTACCTGTTCTGTGAGTGTGGCTTGGTGTGCATGGCAGGGGAAGAATACTGTAAAATCTCCAGTCAGTGGTGGGATTTACCGGTTCTCTGAAATGTTCAAAATTTCTGCTACTGGTTCTCCAGAACTGGTCAGAACCTGCTGAATACCACCTCTGACACACACACACACACACAGACAGACAGACGCGCACACACACACACACACACACACACACACACACACGTACATATGAATTACCTTGTGGTAAGATAAGTGGCCAATATTTTTTTTACAAGCAAAGAAACAAATAATAAATTCGCCATTGGACTCATTTATGGAAAAAGCAATCAAAGCATGAAATCTGATCAGGAGGTAGTCCTTGATTTATGACTATAATTGAAACCAGAATTTCTGTTGCCAAACAAGGCAGTTGTGAAGTGAGGTGTACCCAGGTTTATGACCTTTTTTTGACACAAGTCTTAACTGAATTCTATTTGTTAAATGAGTCATGTGGTTATGAAGTAAATCCAGCTTCCTGATCCACTTTGCTTGTTGGAAACCAACTGGGAAGGTTCCAAATGGCAATTCCATGACCCCAGGACATGCATGGATCATGGACATGGATCATGTGGCCCTGGGGAATGCTATGATGTGCAAGGACTGGTTCTAAGACATTTTTGAGTACCACTGCAACTCTGAACGGTTGCTTAAACATATTGGACAGCCATTTGTCTGAAATGGTATGGGAACTCCTGCTTGAACATCCAGCTTGAACTGGACTACAAGTTTTCTCAGGTCCCTTCCGGCTCTATTCTGCTTCTGATTCTGATTCAGAAGGCAAGATTCATCCCTGCCACACTGCTTAAGTGTGTTCTCTTAAGCTGCTGTGAACCCTTGATTAGGCCATGAGGTTGTCATGTATAGTGCAGAGCACTGTATGCATGATCTTGATACTTAGTGTCACGCCTTGTGGACTATTGTTCACCATAGCATGTTTTATATATTAACCAGTGGAATGGCTTGCTTTCAGAAGTTGTGGGTGCTCCAACACTAGAGGTTTTTAAGATGAGACTGGATAGCCATGTTCACTGTCTAAAATGATATAGGTTTTCTTGCTTTCGCAGGGCATTGGACTAGAAAACCTCTAAAGTCCCTTTTAATTCTGTTATTTTGTTATTCTTTATTTTCTCATTATTCTTACAGTGCATCTAGTGCAGGCTCAACAAATGCTCCATAATTATTGTGTTTTGGGAATGGCTTAGGAAATATTTATTTCAGAACTAATACAAATATCCTGCTAGTATTCAATGGTATACTCCTGGCACTATCTAAACAAGGTCTGCTTTGAAAAATTAAGCCTTGGGATGATTTGGCTTTCTCGCTTTCCATGGCAACCTTATCATCTAATTAGCCACTCATGTCAGGTCCAAGAATTGCATTTATCAGGGGATTTACTGTTTTTTTGTAATTCTGAAACTTAGCTTGTCCTATTGATCCTATCTTATGGTTGAAGATTATCTTTATAAAAGGCCATCTGTGGTTCTGAAGGTTCTTAATAACATTTCACATTATTAAAGGGCACAGAACTCAAAGCAAACACTGCTGAATGGTTGAATCCCTCTAAGTACTAAGTACTGTATATGAAAGCAGGGAAAACATATCACAGTGAGGAATGCATTCTACTCAAAGGCTCTAAATGTCACTGTCTGATTATTTTCTTGAGTTGAGAGGTGAACACATGGGCAATGACCATAATCTGAAGTATACTGCATTATAACTCCTTCACAAGAGTATTGTAGATCAAGGTATAGAAGAGTAAAATGAGTGAATGAATTTGTGTCTTTTGTGAAGGCAAAGATAACATATCTTACTGCTTTTGTTTTATTTCTTTCTGTGATATTTTCCATGGAAATGAGTGGGTTTTTCTTTTTCATTTCAATTTACAAGACCATAGAATGACAAACACATTTAAATACAGCAGTGCAATTTCAGAGTATCACAAAAAGGAGTTTTGGTGTGGGTCACATATATCCTAAAGGCTAAATTGCCTATCTCTGAATTAAAGCATGAAGAAGAAAATAGAAAAAGACACTTCATTTGAAATCCCAAAGGTGCTTTTTCAAAAGGAAATGGAACTGTTTTTTCCTTGAGGAAGAAAAATGTCTTCAGACACTCAGTTTGAAACTTGAATTTAAATTCACTGCAGTTAAGATTTGGGGTCGAGGGAAACAGGTTTGGAAAAAAAAAAAGGTTGGATATAATTCCAGAATATATTATTAAAAACTATACAAAGTTGAGCTATCATCCTAAATGTTGTAAAAAATACAATTTTTACTACTTGAAGAAACTGTAGCCTTAACAATAGCAATTGTATTTTCAAGTTTTTTTTAAAAAAAATCCCTTATTTTGGTTATTATAAATATATTTTGAAGTGTGATTAATTTTTAAAATAGACAGAACTTGATGAATCCTTAGAAAAAGCACTAGAAAAAACAGAAAATACAGTACAATTTAAAACAAAATCCTAAACTTGATTATCATAAATATTAAAAATAATATTTATATGTAGCACCAAGATAAACTTTGAAAGTTCTTATTCAAATGTATACATCTTTTTAATCTTTATTGTCTCTCTCCTTCCTTCCTTCCTTCTTTCCTTCCTCCCTCCCTCCCTCCTCCTCTCCTCCTCCTCCTCCTCCCTTAGAATGTGCCTTTAAAATCTGTAAAACAAATTCAGTAATTCCTGGAAACCAAAAAAAGAAGAAAAGCAACTAAAAAATTGGGTCTCAGGGAATAGTTTTATGGAAAGTATTCATGAAAACTTACATGGAAATATTGCAATGTACTGTAATAGTTTGTAATCATGGACAAATTATAAAGGTATAACAAGAAAATTATAACTGACATTTTCTTCTCTTCAGATGTCATGAATGATATTCCAGTTTTTCTGGAACAGATTGGTGATAATGTTTCATAATTCTCAACAAAGAAACATGTAATATATTATATAATTTAAATGAAGCAAATTAAGCCTTCACTAAATCAAAATTCAAAGTGGGTTGCTGAAATTTGCTAACTAGTTTATAATAGGATCTACAGAAGCTGATCTGATTCCCAGTTAAAATTCTCATTCATATGAATCATTTATTTTAACAAGACTTAATTCCTACATGATGTTGAACATGGTGTTAAAGCATTGTTAAAAGCTATTTTTTAACAAAATTTATAAATAATTGCAATTAGAACACATGTAGTAGGATTGAAGGAAAATATGAAAAACAGCATCATATTGTCATATCACAAGCTCTTTCCTCTCTCCTTTGTGGATATGTACAGTATTATAACATTGCATGCATCTATCAAAGGGGAAGAACTTGTGGCATGAAGATGTATCACAGCTTTATCATGAAATCCACATAATGCTTCAATTGCAAATAAACTATTGATGATTTTTGATGGTTTGTTTTCCTAGGTCCAATCAGAAAAAATAGAATAATAGAGTTGGAAGGGACCTAGTCCAACCCCTTGCTTCAGCAGGATACTATTATTTCAGACAAATTGTTGTCCAGCCTCTTTTTAAAAGTCTTCAGTGATGGAACACCCACAACTTCTAAAGGCAAGCTATTCAACTGGTTGATTATTCTCACTGTCAGGAAATTTCTCCTTAGTTCTAAGTTGCTTCTCTCTTTGTTAGTTTTCAGTCATTATTTCTTGTCTTGTCTTTTGGTGCTTTGGAAAATAGTTTGATCCCCTCATCTTTGTAAGAGCCCTTCAAATATTGGAGACTGCTATCATGTCTTCCTTAGTCCTTCTTTTCACTAGACTAGACATACCCAATTCCTGCAATTGTTCTTCATATATTTTAGCCTCCAGCCCCCTAATTATTCTTGTTGGCTCTTCTCTGCACTCTTTCCAGAGTCTCAACATTGTATATATTTGGCTGCTGCTGCTGCACACTGTTGGCTCCATTTGTCTGAAATGGTATTGGATCTCCTGCCTGAGCAGGGAGTTGGACTAGAAGACCTCAAGGACCCTTCTTACTCTGTTATTCTGTTATATTTCAGTGATTGTCCACTTGGACTCCAAGATCCCTCTCAGATATTAGATTTTACTGATTGTAGAGGACTCCCTCTACAATTAGTAAAGCCAATAATAAGAAAAGGTGGGAGATTCTTTCAATCATATCTGGAGAGCCATAAAATATTCTTATTTGTTTGTGTCCCACCCTTGTTATGCAGTCAATTGTCACTGTGTAATCAAATTTAAATCACATTATCAGCTAGCTAGACAACTTCCAGTAAAGACACTTCTCAGAAGAATCTCTTTAGAGATTTCCAGTCTAGGCATGTAAGTATCACTTGATTACACCCCAGTGTTGTTACAGAATAATCACATTTATGTCCACTCAAGAGGCATTCAACCAAAGTAAACCGGGTTTAGTCTAGAGAAATAAGATTTCTGTTTCAACCTTGTATTTTCATTTCATTTTGCTGGTGCCTGCTTAATATTCATGTTGCCTCTAGATCCCTACTGCTTCTGTAATTTTTAATGTGTTTGACCTCTTTTATTAGTGGGATATTCTCAACCATATTTACTAAATAGCATGCTAAAATTTTAAACAAAGCAGATTTTCATTCTCTTCATGATTATGCATCAGTTTAAAAATATGACTAACAAGGCCAACAATAAATATTCTCCAGGCACCCAAACAGAAGCCGTTTTCTTCATTCTTTCTCAGAATTGCCAGATAATTTGCATTTGACCTGTGCTTCTGTTTCTGAATGCAAATATATATTTTCCCCCAGGTTGAATTCTAATCTGCCCTTAATTAAACTAGAAACATTAAAGAAGTTCCATTTTTCTTGGCTAAGTAATCAGCTTTTTTATTTGATTTTAATAATGCAACAATTACTTTAGTCTTGATCCCATGCTACTGAGTTCCATTTTCAGAGCACATTAGGCTTCAGGGTTGTCATTTCCAAACCATGTCCTAGAATCATTACAAGATAATGTTTAATGTGTCATTGTAAATAAATGGCATAATATGGTCTCCAGTATCTATCACTAATACCCTTTTTAATGAGCCAGCTTGGTGTAGTAGTTAAGGAATCAGGTTAGAAACCAGGAGACATGAGTTCTAGGTATGAAAGCTGGCTGAGTGAATTGGACCAGTCCCAGCCCTAAAAGAACACAATGGCAAATCACTTCCAAAATCTTGCCAATAAAATTTCAGGGACTTATCCAGGCAGTTGCAAGGAGCCAAGATTGATTTAAATGGATCAAAAAACCCAAAACTTTACTATTAATAGGTAGATGAATAGCAGATCCCTGGAAATAATTTGTACAAATAGTACTTAGCACTTATACACTGTTTTATAGTGCTTTACATTGCTCTTTGAGTAGTTTTACAGAATCAGCATATTACTTCCAACAATCTGGGACCTTATTTTACTGACCTCAGAAGGATGGAAGGTGGAGTCAACCTTGAGCCGGTGAAAATTGAACCACTGGAAATCAGCAGAATTAGTCCACAATACTGCGTTCTAACCATTGCACCACCATGGGCCTGTGGTTGCAGCCTTCTCATCCCCACTACCATGAATCCAGATGAAGGTAGGATTGTATTTCCTCACTAGACTAAAGATATGTTTGGAAGTGTTAAACACAATCATATCACATTGATTTAACATGTAAGCCTAACTTGAGTTAGCATGCACATTTTTACATATTCACTTAAATTACAAAGGTGATTAGAAATGTTCACGGGAGGACCCTGGTGTTCAAGATATAAATAACTGATATTCAGCCCTATTTGCTGTTTCTGTCTGAACTCCACCAATGATCATACTTTCTACAGAGTAATGATAACAGCAAAACATTTGAAGGAACATGCCTACAAATATTGAAAGTAAAAAAAAAATTCTAATATTCCCTCTTATTCCATTCTTAGAGTTTCAATAAGTCTACCAGACCCATAAAACTGGCCAAACATTGCCCTGCAATCTTCAAGATTGAGTTGTATTTTTGTGCTTGGATTTATAAAATGGATTTCTAGGAGTAAATATAAGGGAAAAGGGGTTATAACTGGGGTTTCATGTCAACGGTTCAATAATTTATTCTCATTTTGTTCAGAAACATTGAATGAACAACTTTAGGAAATTTAAGAGAAGAACAACAGGCAGTCTTATATCATTTGTCTCCAGCATCTGGTATTCAGAGAGATGCTCCATTTGAAGAGCATAAAAGGTGCTGCCATTAAAATGCTTGTATGGACACTGATTGTTCTGTCTAAAACTAATACACAGAACTTTGGGTGAATTAAGTCAAATGATGTGGTGGTGGGGATGTCTTGAGAGAGAGAGAGACACTGAGACATTTGTAGTACATAGCACTAAATACTGGTTAATTTCTTAGATGTGAACCACTCTACAATATCTGCACATAAACTCACTGTGTCATTTCTGATAGAATCTTCAAATCACTGATGTAGTTTCAAAAAAATCACACCCGAGAAGGTATCAACTGCCCGTAAGATGTTTATCTAAAACATCTAGTTATTTAACTTGCAAAGCATACATCTCCCTCTCAAAGGGACCTCAACAGTTCCATCTGAGATGTCAGGACTTCCTCTGTACTACCTATGTCTACCACTTTATCTAGAATCAAATCACGCTCTTTCGACCATCTTTTTTTCCCCAGGTGGCTGAACACAGGTTGCCTACAATCTTATCTTTTATAAGTGATTCAATGAATTCTAAAAATTCAGAGGGCCTTTTTATTCCCTAACATTTAAATCAACACTCATTTTATTCCTTGAGTTTTGCCAAAGAACCTGTGTTTTTCAAATGTAATGCATCTCCCAGGGACAAAATAATGCAACAGCAAACTTTTCTTTTATTATTTGCAGTTTTTGCATATGTGCCTCCCATGAAAACTGAACCATGTCATAAATCTCCTATTCCTCTCTGCCAGCAAGATGCAGAAATGAAGCACACTGAAGTCATGCCTCTTTCCATTAGTATTTCTCTGACCCACGAGCAATCATATGCAACAGAAATGCCTGGAGCCATTTCCATCGAGTTTCTGCAATGCTGTTGCAAGGATGGTGGAAGTAAAAGAAAGGCTTTAAATAGTTAACTCACTTTTGATACATACAACGTTTCCTGCACCAATATCAACCCCGGAGCTCTACTTGAAATCTATAAATTCACAAACAAATAATCTCAGATGGTTTATACACAGGAAGACAGTCAAGTACACCCAGCAACAGTGAATACCCTGCAGAAAGGAACACCAACAATGAATAATAAATTACACTTATTAAAGGCAGCTGTCCAGCAGACATTTGCTGATTTGCAACTCTCTTTAGGGGTATAAATACCCATATGCCATACTTATCTTGAATACTATGGATAATATGGTCTTCAGTTTGCCAATAAGCTGAGACATAAGTGAAACATTAATAAAACCAAGATTGTATTTCACATGTCTATTCTCATTACCAATGTAAGCTATGCTCACCAGCCATGCATTTTTGCTCATTCAAAATCCACATATCTGTATTTTGATAATAACCATCTTTCCAGCTTGTGGTTCACAACTGAACATTAATTTAATAATAATTCATTTAATGCAATTGATATTAATTTAAGGTTTATCACACATACACACTATATTGTGTAGTACACAAGCTTGCCTTAAAGAAAATGGAATTCTGACACGTTTGTTTGTTTATTTATTTAATTGTCAAACATGTAGAAGACAACAAGTATAATTATGAACAAGAATGAGGGAAGTAAATACAGATAAATGGGGACAATAAGACAAGGATGGTAGGCACGCTGGTGTGCTTACCCCCTTTTAGGACTTCTTAAAAATGGGGTGAGGTCCATAGTAGACAATTTGAGGGTGAAGCTGTGAGGGGTTGAGGCTGTAACAATGGAATATGATAGTGCATTCCACGCATTGACCACTCTGTTGCTGAAGTTGTATTTTCTGCAATTGAGTTTGGAATGGTTTACTTTGAATTTGTATTGGTTGTTTGCCAGTGTATTATTGTGATTGAAGCTGAAGAAGTCATTGACAGGCAAGATGTTAAAGCAGACAATTTTGTGAAAAAAAATATCAGGGAAGATGCTGTACCACACTGAAACGGGAAAATTTTATCCTCATTTATATTATTCAGATGGGGAAGGGGAAAGGTACAGAGGTCAGAAGTCATTAGTGAAATTCTCACTAAAGCCCCTGTCCCACTGCACTAATGGATGCAAAGAGGATGTAAAACGTTAAAAAAAGCTTGCCATCCATTGGNCCGATATACATCCACTAGACTTCCTATGAACATCAGTTTAACATCCCCACTACATACTACCCACGTCCGTTCTTTTCCGTTCTATTCCATTCTGTTTATGCAAATTTTTGCCACTTTTTGGAGCGGATGACAACGGATGGAGCCACCCCCGAAATTTTGCTCATCCTCTGTGTCCTTTATGCATACGTTTTGCGTCCATCAGCCAGTGGGACCTAGCCTTAGGTGCTTGAATTTGGCATATGTCTACTCATGTCAATGTTCTTCTGCTCTATGTAATTAGTTTCTTGCTTTACATTGCAAATGTAATCTTTAAAACTCATCAAGTGAATCTCACTTTAAAGATGTCAGAATTGCATCATTTCTGTCTTCAGATGTTTTTTTGTAAGTACATTTGTTTACCAGGTTAGTAATTTCAATGATTCTATTCACATATCATTCAACCCATATATATCAATTAAAAATATTACTTTGAAGTTAATTAGCGGATTGGATAACTATTTGAAGCAAATCCGGTCAGATCTCAAGAGTGGCAATTTGTTCATAACTACTTTATCTTTTAGCAATTGATTCTTTTATCAGTCATCCCCGAACAAGTAAAATCTTTTCCATAGCCTGTCTGCATCTCATCAAATTGCTGCTATTTTTGTTTTACACTAATATAAATCAACTGACCTCTGCTTGGTTTCTCCCAATTTCTTCCTTCTTTTAGAAATATCAATTCACAGTGATTATGAAAATCCAATAACAATCATGGCTTGGAGACAATTCAGTGACATCACTTATACTCTTATACAGAACTTCTTTAGAGCTTTTAACTTAATGAAATTTACAAGGGCAGTTGAAAAAACAGTTTTCATTGATTTTGAGATGAGAAAATGAAAACTGCTTCTCACTTTTTGGACCCATCACAAATGTTTATAATCAAGTCTGTAATAATAATATTACAGACAATAACACATTGTGTGAGCAGCACTGACATATTTACAAAACTGAAATCTGTCAATTCTGCTCACCTACTCCTGTCTATATTCTGCCTTATGTCAGTTCCATATATCTCTGATTGTTGATAGTTTTCATTTTACTGCTTGATAAATATCCACTCAAATCCAAACTTCAGGATTTCCAGACAGGCATGAACTAGATACTGATTGTCTCTGACTATTGGCAATGAGTAGATTAAGGCAATGTAGATGAAAGTAACATTGATAGATGGAAGGTTTGATTTGCAATGCAATACAAGTCTTGCACAGAATTCTATTACAGTAAATTTGGTCTATCTACTCAATTAGATATTGAAATTACAAGATCAACTATCATACATGGAGTCTTCTAGCATTTGATAGAAATATTAGGAGCCACAGTTTCTCAGTATTTTGATGACACTGGAGATGGTTTGGCGATTTTAGTCCTAGCACTACATGGAAGACTGAGTTCTTGTCACTTGCCTTAGCGTCTGTCCAACTAACAGTTTGGAATAATATTCTATGCAAGTAGATAGATAGGTACGACTTTAGTGGGGAAATGAACTGATGCTCTGTGCAGTCAATCAGATTCCTGATGGCTCTGAAACTTCCCAGTTTGTGGTGGCTGCTTACGAGGCAATTTCAGGAAGGAAAGGGGCCTTGGAAGATAGAGCTACTCATCTTTCTCTCTGGTGCAATCACAATTATGTAATCACACATAATTTGTTACATATTTTTTAGAAATAATAATAAAGGAATGAAACAGTAAGGAAATGAATGCATTTCTTGCATAGGTTGGATTTTGATTGATGCACATTTCTATAGGAGAAGCACCATTTATTTTAAATTATGTCCTAGTGAAAGGACTCATTCTTCTGTAACTACTGTATATAACATGCAAAACCTTAAGCCCCTGTCACACTGCACCAACGGATGGAAAGAGGATGTAAAACGGAGAAAAACACTTGTCATCCATTGATTAACCGCGCGATGCATCCGTTCTGATACTCACTGCATACGTTCTTTTCATCCCTCTGTCTATCCATCCAGCATTCCATCCTATTGACCGTTTCATCCGCTCAAGAGTTTTGAGCTTCTCAAAGCTTTTGAGTGGAAAACTGTATCCAAGTGTGTCCATTCTGGCATCCGCTAAGGCATCCGCGAGGGATTCGTTCTGCATACCTTTACGCATGATCCGGCTATATCGGCGTAGGCATCCCACTGCGCCATCCCACGCAAACTCCATCCGCTCCAGCGGAAACGGACGCAGGGGAGGAAGCTGGAACGGAGCACGCGGAATGATGCAGAAAGGATGCCGTACAGATGCAAGAATGGAAACAAAGCATTTAAAAATGGAAAAGAACGTTTGCAGAGGCGGACCTATCTCGGATTACTAACGGATGTCTCCAGGAATGCCTAGAGGAATGAAGGGACACCTCACGAGGAAAACCCTCTACTGCCTAATAAGAGGGAGGAAACATCACGCTGCATCTCACTTTCAGACAGCACCCTGCGCGTGCAGAACCCTCGCAGGCCCTTCATCTGAACCTCCTTGCTCTTTCCACAGCATCCCAGTCATGTCCACGTCGGAAGTCGGTCGAGACAAAGTCCTTATTGGCAGCCCACCTATCCTTACCTGCTACAGAAGCCATCTCTAACAGGCTCTGTGACGTCTACTACAATACGGGAAGAAAAGAAGTGGCCAAGAAGCATTCTGGGCTCTGAAGATGGATACGCCATGACAGAGCAGAGGACGGGATTGTAACACAAAGCTGATGGTGGAAGCTCAGGAAACGAAGCACACTTCGTACATTCCAGAAACTTCATGAGGATGCCTCCCAGCCACTGTTTCCCGAAGTTGTGGGCAGTGGGCCTGACACCAGGTTGACCTGCAAAGCGCACACACACCAACCTCCGTCCCAGCCTGGAACCCTCTCATGGCACTGACTCTTGCTGCCACCTGGCCTCAGGGACCACTTACAGGAGGCATGCCAGTAAGCGGCTCGGAGGGTGCCTCACATAACAACCATACAGCAATTGTGGTCAGAGAAGTGGTGGCAGCGCCATCATCGCAAGAATACACTGGAGGAGCCCCTCCAGTGCCCTTCCACTGAAGAAGGATGGAAGAAAGTTGCAGAGCGCAGTGGTATCAGACAGTGGGAACCTCCCACGCAGAGCCGTTGGATGCCCATAGATGGCTAAGCACGTGGCTCAAAGCGCCAAGCCAAGTCGGGGTCACCTTATTTCAACTACAAGGGCTTCTTCCAGCCTGCAATCCTCTTAACCATCGGTCAGATGCTCGACTACAGTTTCATGTACATCCGATGCTTGCAGGCAACGGGCTCAATCTCAGATGCCCTAGGTATACAATGCCAGTCACCTCAAGGAGGGGCCAGAAACAACCTCCTCGTGGGCTTGCCAGACCTCAGAACCGCCTGCCCAAGACACGCAAGAAATGTGCCCTAACTCTCCATCATGGCGGGATGAAAACGCCTTTCTTCCTCAGACACCGTACCATCGATGAAGCCCTACACCTCGCAAATGCCCACCTGTGAAGAGAGGATCTTCAACATACAGGCTGTCAGGGCAAGGCGGGTGGTTGGGAACGCCCTTTGCATCCTGGCCAAAACAGGTTTCCAGGTACTTCTCACCCACCATGCCAAGTCATCGCCCAGAGACTGTTGAGCGAGGATCATGGAAGCTTGCTGGCATCCCTGCACATATGCTCACATGCGCACCTGCTACCGCTCGGGTCTTGCAGTAGCAGGCTCGTGACTCCTAATCATATGGCTATATGGGACATGGAGCCTACGGGAATGGAGGCAAGGGCAAAAACCTGATAGATCACTGAGGATTGTGCAAGGCCCCAACAGAGCCTCCCCGTGAAGGGAAGAGGGCAGCGCAACCCTCCTAGACACTGAGCAACTTCCAGCTGCGAGCAGTGGATGTGGCAAGACAGGATGATAAGATGACTAATGGATGCTTTCCTTCTAGCCTGTTCATCACACTGATGAGATTCGGGCCATGTAATGTTTGGGTGGGCCTACAATGAAACCAGGCCATTTATAAATACAAGAGTTGTGTTTATGTTGACAATGTTGATGGATTGAATGATTACATTAGTATTGAATAATAAGGGTGGACCAATACAGTCCCAACTATGCTTGCACTGGAGGTTTATCTATCCCGCACAGCTATCTTAGCCCTATCCCAAAGTTTTATCCCTGCCCATACAGCCCACTGCTATCGTTAAACACCATACCCTCAAGCATACAAAGGCTTAAGACCATTTCCTAAAAAGTTCCACCAAGACTCTTACTTAAAAAAAAGAAATGAAGCCAAGTGTAATGAAATCAAAGAATAGCCTTATTAAAAAAGAAGCTATAAAAACAAAAATGAAGTGGTCTGGCACTCCTCTTGGTTCGTTCAGCTCTCAGGGGTGAAGGTCCAGGTCTGTGGAGGTTGGGCTGGGTGCTGGAGTGCTTGTCTGATCCCCCGCATCATCAGCTCCTCCAGAAGGCAGACAGCAAAGCAGAAGCTCCAGCGCCCCAGAAGAGCGAGCCCGTGCCTACGATGAAGCGCCCAGCAAAACCAGAGTGAGGGCCAGGGGGATGGGCATGGTGGCCCTGTTCCCTCTGCAAGGGCTTGGCAAGCAGATGGCCTAGGCTTCTGTTCTTTCCCATGTTGTGGGGTTGCTGGCTGGCAGGGAGGCTGGCAGGAGGCTGGGCAGAAGCGCTGGCAGGCAGGCTGGCTAAGGAAAGCTGGCGGAAAGATGGCAGGAAAGGCTGGCAGGCAGGCAAGCACTCAAGGGCTGGCAAGCGAGGCTTGCAGGCAAGGCTTGCAGCAGGCATGCAGGCAGGGCAGGCAGGGCGTCAAATCCATCGGCAGCAGGTCTTTCTTCTGAATGTGACCTGCTCCGAGCTGCTTCCTTATATCCGCGGGCTTATGCAATGCAATCCTCCCGCCACTGCGCATTAATGCTAAGGGCATCCATTACGGCTTTCCGCTCGTGCAGTTCCGCTTCATCCACTGTGCATCCACTCTTTTTCCCGTCCCGCGTCCAATTTGCTGAGGTCCCCCGGAAGCCTTGGCGGATGTCGGCATCTGCTCCATCCACTTCCATCCCGCTAGGCTTCCCGTTGCCGCATGCCGCTTTCCATCCAACTCTGCGTCCTCCCCCTGGTACCGTTCCTTTTCCGTGTTATCCTTGCTCTGGTTATGCAGAATTTTTTGCCGGCCTTTTTTGACTTTTGCCCCTTTTGAGAGCGGATAACAATGGATGGAACATTTTTCTCATCCGTTGTGTCCTTTTTACTAACGTTTTGGATCCGTTGGGCAGTGTGACAGGGCCTTTAGCTTTCTTAACTGCAATTGGATTAGCTGCCATTAGTTCCAAATTTTGTTGAATCAACAATGTAAATATAACAATATGCCATCTATTTTACATACCATTGTTTTGTCATCAGAAAGTAACCCACAGGTTAGGCTTAGAGTTCCTTATATGCACATTGGTCAAATTGCAGCACCACTTAGAATCCTAATGGGTTTATGCTTCAAAAGGAACAGTATATTTTTGATCTTGCAATATATTTAGTCTTGTACAATTTGGGACTATCTAGCCAGAGAGGCTCTAGAAAGCTTTTAGTAGCAGGAATAATATGCAGAAAACTCTAACCCTGCCTCCAGATCTCAGAGACCAGTAAGAAAATGAAAATAAGCTGACAGAGCATCAAACCATCCATAGAGATGAAGAGGAAAAACAGACACTGATTTTTTTTTTTTTTCAGGAAGAAAATTGTACCATTCTTCGGATTTACTAAGATATGTAATATGTGGTACATTTCACATGTGTGAACAACTGAGTATTATTGATATGGGTTCTACAGATTTTGATATATAGTATACATTTAGTTCCTTTTCAGAGATTTTTAGGTCAGATCCATATTAATTATTATCTTCTCAAATAAATTATAGAACTCATTTCTCCATTGAAATCCAGTACTGAGGTTCTTAACTAAAAAAATTATTTGCCCTGTTATTCCAATGCTGTCCATGGCATTTAAAATTAATTTTGAAAAGTGTCCTACCTTGAATTATATTTTCAAAATGAGTTGTTAATGCAGAATAATAAGAACAAAAGCAACAAAAGACCTCTGAGGAAAATATGCATTGAATGGTTAAAATTCATTAGGTCTTTAGGAAAAGCCTGCCACAGATTCTCATTAAATGTCTTGCATATCAGTGCATGGCTGTAAGTAAAACATTGGTACCAATTTTTCTCTGTCAAGTGTTGTATGATATATAAGAGTCCTAACATAAACCATTTTATTCTTGACGACTGGTTCAAACTAATTTCTGTTTTTCTTTCCTCCAACATACAGAAAGCAGATGCCATTTACTGGGTTATAGAAGTATACATATGCACTTTCCCCCCATTATCTCATCTGATTTATAAAGTTCTCAAAATTCTACAAGCTAATGAGTTGCTCCAGGCAGGATTTCATGAGAAAAGCTGCTATGTAAAATCTTAAACATTATTATATATTGAATATTTTTTAGGTTTTGAACATTTTGGAGCAGAATTCTTCTCCTCGTAATATGTCACAGTTTCACTTCTGCTTTCTTACAAGGTGTTTATTTATTTTGCACATACATAATTTCCCTGCAGTGCTTCATTAATGTAGTCAAGCTGATATATAATCTATTGGAACATTTTTACATTGTTTCTCTAGATTCATAATTGACAACCTCACAAGCAGAACAATCATGCCCCAAAGTAACTTGCCATATTCTCCAAAGGTCAGTTTTATATAAACAGCAATTACAGATTCATATAAAGAGAAGGGGGTTTAATGTAATAAATTTTACTTAATGGTAAGGGAGAAGGAGGAAAAGGATAGCCCTCACTATTAAAATGAAGCAATTTCTCCCTAAAGCAACAATTACAAAATGGTTGGCAAACTTTATTTAAGATTTCTATGGCAAAAATGTGCTCTGAGATTTCAAAAGGAGGAATGTGTAACTCAGAGCAGAGCTACCCAGCAGATTTTTCATTTTTTACCAGTGTGATTGTAGGTTAATAGTTGGCATCCTTTTCAATGATTGAAGTTGAACCATTAACCTTCAATTGATTGTGCTTACCCATTTATGATGATCATGTTCTGTGTTTTAATTCAGCCTTAATTGTGGTTTTAGTATGTTGTTTTTTGTTTACATTTGTACAGTTCTTCTTGTTTAACTGTGACTCAAAGTCATATAAGCACAGTTATGCAAATTGAATAAGTATTATTTTTTAAAAACTATTAATATTGTAGGCCATGTTCTCTTGAGGGTAATGAATAAATAAATCTCAGGAATAAAATGTGACTGAATCCAAACTGTGTGGGATCATCTTTGCGACATTTTAATTTCTAGCTTGGATTTTCCTTTCTATCTTGTGTTTCTCTTCTGTTATTTGCCCCCTGTTTACGTCTACCCATCGTGTTGTTAAGAACTTATTCCTGCAAAAGTCCTAATCTGAGATAAGCACTCTTTGGATATGATCTTAATGTCCTTCCTTATTTAAGGACCCAGAGCCATCCTCTGACTATATTTCCTAAAAATGGTGTTACTGTTTTATATCACTTGGAAACAGGAAATACACTAAAATTGGCTGCAGATAATAATAACAATGACAACAACAACAACAACAACAACAATAATAATAATAATAATAATAATAATAATAATAATAATACACCTCACCATCCCCCAAGCCAAATGACATCATCTAAAATTCCAGCCTTACATTTCTCTTTCAATGGATCCAAAAATAATAGCATGTTGCCTACCAATGGAAAAATATATAAAACTGCAAACCCACTTTAGTCTACAATTATACTTAATTGCATGCAATTCATTGTATGAGCTTAGGATAAAATCTAAATTTCCCCCTACCATAGTATGTCTTTCGTGGTAGATTGCCTTGCCAAAGCAGCAGTGACATTTTCACATGCTTCCCAAAAATGGCAACTCTTCTCTTTTGCATTGTGATATTTGGTGCAATAACCTTCATGTTATTTGTAAACAGAATTATGGCTATGACAAAACACCAATCTCAAAAGTAATTTTGTTTGAGTACCTCACCTAACAGCCACAACAACACTCCAGAACTTTGTGGCATTGTTACCTAAAATGGACAGGTACAGTTGAACCTGTCCCATGATTCTGTCCAGTTTTCAGAAGACTTGAGCAATAAGAAAGACAAAGAGTTAGTCTGTTTGTTCCTGGAGGTTTCGACAAAGGACTTAATTTGCATGAAAGCTGAACTAAGAAGGGTTGCTGTCAATATTACTCCATCTAATCTTCATTTGAAAATGTATTTAAATCACTTTCCTTTTGTAGTTTTCCTGATTGAGTTCTTTTTTCCATTACTCAGATCAATTGCATCATCACCATCTTGAATATAGATTAATTATTTGTATACAGTGTTCCCCAAAAAGCAGAAATTATTTTAAAAAAAATCATTGATACAAGAAATCATTGAGATTTGATTCTACCTTCACAAAGTGGATAGTAAGTTATGAGAATGATACTCATGACGCTACACATGTTTTCTTAAGGGAAAAAATAAATTTATTAAAAAACGATTTATAAGGCAATGGAATGTGGGAAGGAAAAGGGGATAGAAATTAGGGAGGGTAATTTCAATCAGTAGATTAATTTGCAGTGGTGTTGACCGGTGAGATGGTTTGTATACATTCAGAATCATAATAGAGCTGCAAGGGACCTTGGGGGTCTTCTAGTCCGGCCTCCTACTAAAGCAAGACATCCTATACCAGTTCAGATAACTAACTGTCCAGTCTCTTCTTAAAAAGTTCCAGTGATGAAGCACCCACAACTTCTAAAGGCAAGCTGTTTCACTGGTTAATTGTCCCCATTGTTAGAAGTTTCTCTCTGATTCTAATTTTAGTTCTAGGTTGCTTCTCTCCTTGATCAGTTTCCATCCATTGCTTCTTGTCCTGTCCTCTGATACTTTGGTAAATTAGCTGACCCCCTCCTCTTTGTGGCAGCCTCTCAAATATTGGAATACTGCTATCATGCACCCCCTCTCCCAGTCTTCTTTTGTCTAGAGTAGCCAAACCCAAATTCTGCAATTGTTTTTCATAAGTTTCAGTCTCCAGGCTTTTAATCATCTTAGCTGCTCTTCTTTGCATTTTTTTCTGAAGTCTCAACATCTTTTTTGTAATGTGGTGATCAAAACTGGATGCAGTATTCCAATTGTGGTCTTACTAAGACTTTATAAAGAGGTACTAATATTTCACATGCTTTTGATTCTATGCCTCTATTTATACAAACAAGGATTGCATTAGGTTTTTTTTTTTTTGCTGCTGCTGCTGCTGCACACCACTAATTCATGTCTAAGTGATTGTCCACTAGGACTCCATGGTCCCTCTCACAATCACAGTTTTTGAGCCAGGTTTTCCTTAATCTATACTTGCATATTGCAGGCGCCATCAATTAAACAATTCTGATTTGCACGATCCAACAAGAGAGCCTTCTCTGCCACTGCCCCCACTCTTTGGAACATTGTCCCTAGAAATAAGGTGGGCCCCTGTATTCTCATCCTTTCAAAAATATCTAAATATCTGTTTCTGCCAATTACCATAGCTAAAAGAACCATGAGAGCATTTCTCTCTCTCTTTGTCTCTCTGTCTCTGTCTCTCTGCCTCTGTGTGTGTCTCTCTGTCTCTCTGTCTTTGTCTGTCTCTGTTTCTGTCCCTCTCTGTCTCTTTTTCTCTTTGTCTGTCTCTCTGTGTCTCACTGTCTCTGTCTCTCTTTCTCTCTGTCTGTCTCTATCTATCTGTCTGTCTCTGTCTTTCTCATAAAAAAGGGCTAAACAAGGAGTCTCTGATGGAGTGAATGGAATTAAAACAAAAAATCTGGGTGTTTAATGCCTGACTTGTGATTATAATTTCATAGTAGCATGGGATCACATTTGTGATTTTTTTTGCCAGCATCTTAAAAGCAAAGTCAGTAGGGAAGCCATCAAGAGGTCATCTGTTGACCACCTAATGTCCTTGCTTAATTATAGTGCAGGATTTGCTTAAATGATGGCAAGCAGGAAGTGCTGGAACTGCTTCTGCTAAGTAATGTGTTCATGTGACATCACGATTTACAACCATTCTGCTCAGCAATGGAAATTTTGATCCAAATTGCTATTGTTAAGCAAGTACTACTTTTAAAGTTTTTACTAGGAAGTAATTATCTGGTGCCAGGATGCAAAGTCCTACCTGTATGGTGCTTCCCTTTGTCACTTTTATTTTATCTTAGAGCAGTTTCACTTTTTATAAATATCGTTATAATGCAGTTCCTGGAATTTTGCTATATGATCAGCCTCATTGGTTGTGGTTATTTCACTTAAGCCAACTCCATATGTTCATAGGAATAGCATGAGCTTTGATTGTTTGGCACAAGGATAATGTTGTCCTTTCTAATAGTCTGTATCCATGAGACTCTCCATTATTCCAAGGGTCTGCAGTACTGAAATTATAGGACATCTGGGAACAACCACTGTTGATAGCTTTATTGACAAATTGATTTGCTGATCCATAAATCAACAAGACATGTATAAAACTAAAGATATAAAGCTAGTGAAAAGCAAAGACATAAACAAGAGAAATTCTTTATGGGCTATATATTTGGGTTTACCTTTCTCTGAATGATAGCAAGATCTTTAAAATGTAATAAAAAGTGATGGGTTAGAAAGAAGGAAAAACTAAATAAATCCCTTCCTTCCTTCTTTCCTTCCTCCCTTCCTTCCTTTGATTAAGTCATAGAAGTTTAAGAGCACTCTTAAAAATTAATCACCTGGAAATGTCTCAACAGACTAAAGATGGACTGCAGTTTTGTCAATGAACATTGCATTCAACGAAGAACTTCATTCAATATACAGCCTTCAAATTACTTTTATTGATTTAGAAAGTCAATCTTCTTCCTGCTGGTCAAGTGCATGATAGCAATACCTGACAACCTGTTTTTTTGTGTTGTTATATTTTATCTTTTAGCAGGAGGGTAAAACAATATTTGTCTTTCTCACAAAACATTGGCCTCTACTTCAAACTCACCACTGCTGTTTTTTGTCCTCACAGGGTTACTTCTCTGTCTCATAAAATGATTATTTCAAAACAGCTTGGGCAGTGTCAGTGAAGTGTCATGAAAAAGCAGGGTGTGACAGAACAGTCTTGTGCTCATCTCTACTGGGAAAAAACCTGGCAAAGTTAATCGGATGTAAATGAGCATTAGTAAAATCTGAATCATCAGGGATAAAGACAGATACATTTATTGGCTTTGGTTTCTCTGCCCATTATTTTGTTAATAAATCTGGGCAAATTAGATATGCATAACTGCTCTAGGAAATTGAATATGTGTCAGTGTTCCCAACTTAAGTGAAGCATGCGATATCTGTTTGTTATCTTGCTTTAAAAGATGAAGAAGGATATTATGCAGGAAACATGAAAACAAAAGACAGAGATGGCACTTCTAATTTAGTCCTGCGTATATGATTGAATAGAAACCAAATCTATATTCAACCATGATTCAAATTCAGACTAAACAATAAAGGATATTTTATATACTATTTTCATTATATCCTCTGTTATATACCACAAATGTATAATTATTTGACAGATAGACTGATATAGGTATCAAAGAACAAAATAACAAATTGACTACTTTTCTTTTTTACTTTGTTATCAGTTGGCATTAGTTTTTATTTTGTTCTTAAAACATTTAAGAATATGTATCTGTGCACTCTATCATCTATCTAGCTATCTATCATCAATATCATATATCTATCTTTCTATCATGAATANAATATCATATATCTATCATCAATACCATCTGTCTGTCTATCTATCTATCTATCATCTATCTAATTATGTAGAACATATGATGGAAGTTATGTACTTTGCTTTCTACTGGACAGCTGTGATTTTAACAGAGAACAAATTAAAAGTACATAAAATTTAGCTTATGGGTTGGCCTACTTAGCAATCAGATTCATACCGAAACTGGACGCAGAAGGTGACTTTGAAGATGATTAATCAAAATAAATAAACAAATAAACAAAATCCTCTCAGATACTTTGGAGAACCTCTGATATATCTGAAAAGGAAAATAAAATAATGGGGAAAGCACTGTATTTAATCAGTGTGCTGCATGCCAGCCCCGGAAAAGGAGTAGAGAATATGTGTAGATCTGCATCATCACTAAACCTGTCCACACTATTATCTGTGAAATGTAGATAAAATAAAATGATACAGTACCTTCTTAATAAAAATACAGCCACCACCACCAGTATCTAATTAATAAAAATAAGGCCACCCTTTTACTTTTTGTGGGGATGTATTGTCTCAAAAACAAAAATGAGAAATATAAAGAAAGAGTTCAGGCTTTCTCTTTTTGTTACGATATATTTTTATTAGTTTATCAGAATATAAAATACAAAAATGCAAAATTAATTGTACTAATTAATTTAAAGCGATCAATTTTGCCATCTCTGCTAACACCATTAATTTTTACAACTATTTGTCCATTCTGAGAATCAAAAAAATCATTCCATTTTTGTGCATAAAGTATTTTTGCTGTTCACAATACATGGAACATCAAAGTTCCATTATTTTCAAATTCTTTATCCAATAAGTCTAGAAGAAAAGTCTCTGGTTTTATCTTTATATTTTCTGTATTAAGATGTGAATCCTGTTCCAATATTACTTTTCCACATGTTCACCATAAATGATAAATAAAGTTCCTCCTTTACATTTACATTTCCAACATTCACTTGAAGTACTTTAATACCTTCTTAACATTTTGTCCACTGTATGCCATCGTATATATATAAAAAATCTTTTATATTATAATTTAATGAAATTTTAAACCTTTCATTACATGTTTTCCATTGTTCAAGCATTATACTATATCCAAATTTATTTATTTAGTGCATTGCATATCATACAAGGATGAACAATATACATTAACATTTTATCTAGATTAGTAGAACCCAATAAAATATAAACATTAAAAAGATCTATGTTCAAATATCAATGTTCAAATACCAATGTTCAGTGTTCAAATATATCCAAAATTATACCAATGTTCAAATACCAATGTTCAATGTTTAAATATCAATGTTCAAATATATCCAAAATTCTTTGCCCAGTGAATCAGACAAAGCTTTACCTACTCATTCTCCAAGTTCATTTTTAGTATTAAAGCTTTCTTTGTTTTTTTAAAGAGCTCTATGCCTCAGCGGCTAATTCACATCATTAAATATGAAAGAGACATAATTTGGAAGATGAAGTTTTCTAATGCAAAAATATTGAGTTAATGGCAATTACTTAGTTATCTTGCTCTTTCTGGTTTATTTTCTATTTTTCAAATCTTCATTGTTTACTGAGTTTATTTTTTATTAATCTGGTGCAAACAAACCAAAAGCCAGGATTGTGTAAAGTCAAATGTTCCATCTCTCTTAACATCACTGCTCAAACAAAGTGAAGAAATCTGCTTAATGGGAATAAATGACTATAACAGTGTAGCTTGAAGCCAAGTTCTTGTTTCCTCATCAACGAAAATATTGGTGTGTCACCCTAGGATCAGAATGAAAATGACTGAAAATTCCTAGCATGCAACAGAATAAATAATTTCGCAGCCTCTGGGACATTCCACCAAAGGCGTAGTGATGCTGCTTAAAAAAACAAGTGCATTAAATGAATTATGAACCAAAATATGTCTATTGAGAAAAAATATAGTGTGAAAAAATGCATTAATTTTTCTACCAACATGCATGCTTCCATTCCAATTACAATTTAAAGACATTGGACCCCTGTGGAGAAACTGATACCCTTGGCAAGCGATCATGCCAATAATACATTAAGCTCTGGAAACTGAATGCTGGCCAAATATGCTCACATTCTTACCAAAACTATTTTCTGGAAGAGGAAAAAAAATGACTTGATTTTGGCTATATTATTGAGCCAGAAGTGGGTGTCTGATGCTGCAAGAAAAATTGTTTCAAGGGAATTCCTTTTGTTTTTAATGTCGAATTTCCTCTTTGCATTTAGAACATTCTGAAGCATCACTCTACATCAGGAGTGTCAAACTTGTGTCATCACAGTGTCGTCATGTGACATATCACTCGCCAAAACCAACACCAACCATAACAACCTCCGTTGTCACCCTGACCTAACCATACAGCAGCGTGCCCACTCCCATGTACTCCGCACTGAACTCAGAAAACGTCTAGACAATGGAGAGAAGGACCTGTACATTGATTACCATGCTGACTGTCTCAAAAGTAAGTCACACAACCCACAACTCAGCTTTAACCTTCAACCACAACCCTACCTCCAGCAATCTATCATCACCCAAGACTAGACACGCACACTCCTAA
>BHFT01055786.1:0-16737 GCA_004320025.1 Laticauda laticaudata
TCCAATTAAAAGTTGTGTATAGCATCATGTGGGCATCTCCAGGTGGTGATGAGGCCTCTGTCCGTTGACCTTGACATGTTTTGATAGAGTTGTGGCTGCCCATAGCATAGGATAGAAGCCTAAGCAAGAACCTTCCCCTCCAACTTATACAGTTCTGTTTTGTAACACCTCCAACTCGCTTCCCATAACCATGTCCCCCCTCCTTCCCCCATTATTTATGACAGCCGAAAGATGCAAAGCAAAGGAAGAAAATTTTGAAGGCTGACATAGTGGAATTTTCATTATCCTTCAGAGTTTCATTACATATAAGGCATGTGCAGGAGTCTTGTGGTTCATTGTTGGGGACTTCTTTCTCTTTAGGTTGTGGCTTGGCATTGGATTTTTTTCCCGGCGTGGTAGGTTTGTTGAGGTGATATATTGATTAAAGTGCTTAATGAAACAAGATATTTGAGTAATCAATATAGCCAATATCACACCAATTAATCAATTACAATAATCACTCTAGTCAAATAATTTTGCTAAGCAACAATCAGCCTAGTCAATTAATTACACTAATTGCTAATCACACTGGTCAATTAAATTCACTAAATCACTAATTTTACTAATCAATTAAATTGCATGAATAGCTGATCTTTTACACTAATCAGTAATCACACTATTTGCACTAAACACTCTAATCACACTCATCAATCAAAACAATAAATCACTTAATACATTGATAAATTAATTATTTTATAGAAATTGATTTAGAGACATCATTATCTAATCATTGATATAGGTCAGGAGGTAGAAAAGTTATAAGTTTTGAGGTAATGAAGTAATCAGTGTTTAAGTATTAAAGTAATGAAGTAGTATTGAGGGTCAGCAAGTACACGGTTATTGCTTTGCTAACTGCTGCCATCCAAACCACTGGGTGAGAAGGATATATTGTTTTGATGGCTGCTGTTATCTGATCCACTGGTTGAAACACGGTGTAAAAGCTGTAGGTCTGGAACATGCAGAAACAGACTGTAAACAGGATGACTAAAAACATGCTGAATTATTGAAACAGAATAAAACATGATGAAACACATTTTCTCCATTCAGGGAATCCTGTTTGGGGAACCACAGTTGACTCCATTCACAACTGACTCAGTTCAAGACTCCACCCAAGGAATCTTAGAACTGGAAGAATCTTTAAATCCATGTGGTTTATTTGTTTAATGGCTACGAAGGAATTTTTTCCTGATGAGGTAGAAGTTGTTGAGAGATTGTTTGGTAAAATAGAGAATTGTAGGATTATTTTTCTAGCAAGATTGTTTCCTGGTAACAATAAAAAACAAGTTTTTCTTGCTGGGATCTAGACTGGCTGATTGTAAGTCCATTCTGGCTTGGCTTTCTGGCTGCCACCAGGAAATTGTATTTATCCGACTCGGAAAGATGAGTGGGGATGGCTGTGCTCCGGTTGGGCTCTCTAATTGCCTCCTGGTATTTGCGCTCCGATGGAGCTCGGGGCTCAAGCATTACAGCTGCTGAGGAGGTTGTGGGAGATTGTCCAATGGCCCTGCCTCTGGGAAATTGCCCTGCCCTGCCCCTGGGGAATTGCACTTTGCAAGAGCTCAGGGATGGAAAGTTATGGCTGCTGGGGAAAGCTGCAGGAACTTGCCAGAGGCTGCTTCACCAGGGTTGGCTGCGGGGGAATCTCGGGCTCCCACCGGATCTTGGTTACTCACAGGAGCTTCAGCACACGATCTCAGGTGACTTTTGGTGAAGGTGGAGATTCTAAAAGGATCTAAAAGGTGATAAGCTCTCCGGGAGCAAGAACCTCACCATCCTTGTTAGGCACCAGTTTGAAAAAAGATTATAATCCTAATCTGCCCTTTGGTGTGTGGGAAGGACTCAGGAGTATTTCCAAAGAGGCTCTTGCACTGATAGTGTGTCCCGATCATCACATGCCCTCAGGAAACCCATCTGATTTTCCTTTGGCCAAGCTGCAAAACTTTTGCAACTCTAGAAAGTTTGAAAGTGAACTGTTTCCTCATTCACTGATTCCTGAGTCTCAGCTGCCTCTTACCACTGAAATCTGTTGTTATTTAAGCAGCCTTTACCCAATCTTAATTCTCCTAAGCCGTTTGACAATACCAGTGGAAAAATACATAAACACCCTCCAGGAAACCAAAACAGATGATTCCTCTGTCTTCTCAGCCAGAGCAACCAGACTGAAAGACAACGATTTGTTCCCATCACACAGCGAGAGCCAAAGGTGAATGGGGACAGGAATCCAGATCTCCCCTCATCCCAGCTCAATCCTTCCAGGTCTAGGGTCTTCCAGATCTGTGGACTTTGATCCCCAGAATTCCCCAGCTAACCTGGCCTTTGATGAGAATTCTGGGGGTTGAAGTCCACACATCTGGGAGGCATCAAGGCTGGGAAAAGTGTGCTGTAAGTGCTACCCTATTGCTGGAAAAAATGTGTGCCGATTGCAGAATGGCTAAATAAGCATTGAGGCTGCAATGGAAAATACAAGAGGTGAGCAGATTATTCTGGATGGTTGTATGTATCAGTCATCATTGTAATCAAAATGCTACAGATCTGTCAAGATCTCAGCCAACAAGGATGAAGCAAATTGCAAGGAGGTTAAATGATTTAACCTTTTTGCCTTATAGATTTCAAAATGCCAAGCCAGGAGTCTCTCGTGAGTTACCAGGATGAGACTAAAACAGGACAAGGTAAGTACATGTGGGGATTTTTAGAATCACAGGTGGGAACATTTGTTGGGTGGGGGGAAAATACAGATTTTTGAACCATGAAATGTATATAAGTGAAGTCATATTTTTTTCCCAGGCTAAAACTTATCCACAGCTTTAATTTAATTTCCAGTTGATGTCATCCAAAGTGTGCATGTGTGTATGCGGGGGGCCATTTTAGAAGCTTGAAAAACTTAATTTTGTTTGGAGATATGCCTTTACCAGGTATTTACTTGGTATTTCCTCCCTGGACCTGAAATTGGCAGACTTCGTTGGCAAACTTTTCTGTACTGTAATCAATAACAAGGAATCCTTTGTGCTGTCTCATTTTATGTGAGTCACTCACCCATCTAAGATCCCAAAGTGGTTGATATCTTATTGAAAGGTGTGTGTGGATCTCTTCCTCACATCAGATCCCACCTGTGGACCAGAGCTATGGAATCATTAGAATCATAGGGCTGTAGGAGACCTTGGAGGTCTTCTAGTCCAACCCCCGACTCAAAGTAGGAGCTTTGTACCATCCCAATCAAATGGTTGTTTTTGAAAACCTTCACCAATGGAGCACCTACAACTCCAGGAGGCAAGCTATTCCATTGATTAGTTGCTCTCACTGTCAAATATTTTCTCCTTACTTCTAGGTTGGATCGCTCCTGAGCAAGTTTTCACCCTTCTTGCTTCTTGTCCTGTCCTCTGGAGCTTTGGAGAATATGTCAGTCCCCTCTTCTCTTGACAGTTTCTCAAATATTAGAAGACAACTACCCTGGTCCCCTCTAATCCTTCTCTTGAATAGGCTAGGCATGGCACACCTAGCTCCCTCAACTATGTCTCCAGCTATTACAAGATGGCTGTTCTTGGCTTTTTCTGAGCTCAGAAGGGAAACTGATACCAGGGAGAGTCAGTTATGCATGCCTGTTGGGGGTTGGGGAAGACTGAGTGACAGTGAGATATTACGATTAATGGAGAATTTTCATTTACACATAGCCAATGATGATTTTGCTGGGGGCAGATCCTTTCTCAACTGAACCACAGCGGGCTCATGATTTTTGAGGCCTCCTGAACTCATAGCATTCATACATGGAGGATTGGGGTGATGCTGAGATCCCAAATATTAGAGGTCTCGTGATCCCTGAACTTCTGCTTCCACTGAGTGAAACAGTCATCAACAGGCACGGTAGACATAAACAACTACTACATACCATTCAAAGAAGACAATGAAAAAGCCAAAAAGGAAACAAAAAGACCAAAACACCTCCTCACCAGCAACCAATACACAGTTGAACAGGGATGAACATCAAGAGTAACATTAGAATTACAGTCAAGAAGCAAACAATTCCCCAATCAAGGAACTGCCAAACTAGCTAACAATAGCCCAACCAAGGAGCCATCAAGACCACTCCTATAAATACTGACATAACAAGCCACTAGTATATAAATAAAACATACGATGAACGGTTGCAGGAACTGGGCATGGCTAGTCTAGGGAAGAGAAAGACCAGGGGAGACATGATAGCAGTCTTCCAATATTTGAGGGGCTGCCACAGAGAGGAGGAAGGGGTCAAACTATCTTCCAAGGCACCTGAAGGCCAGGCAAGGAATAATGGATGGAAATTGAACAAGGAGAGATTCAACCTGGAAATAAGGAGACATTTTCTGACAGTGAGAAACCAATGGAACAGTTGTGGGAGCTTCATCACTGGAAGCTTTCAAAAAGAGACTGGACTGCCATCTGTCAAAAATGGTGTAGGGTTAGCTTGGGCAGCGGCGGTGGGGGGGGTTGGACTAGATGACCTAAAAGGTCCCTTCCAACTCTGTTAATCTGTATCTGTATGAGATCAAACCCCACCCTCTACTAACACTGATGATGTTACCTCGTTTGGTAATTAAACATCTGCAAGAAAACAACGAAGCTCAGAACACACCAAGCACTTCACCTCAATCCTGAGCTACAAATATCCTCTTCCACTCTGGAAGATCCTGTGTGAGAGACCTTTTTCTTCCTGAGCACCCTTTCAGTGAGACTCCCATTGTTGCAAGGGATTCTTTGCCTTTTGAAGATCCCCTTCCCTCCTCCCTCTCCCCAGGACTCCTTTGAGATGGACCTCTGTGGATCCCTCCTCAGAAAAGTAGTTTTGAATGCATAACCGAACTTCATTGACACAGATTGTATTGCAAAGGCAGTTGATTATACTTGGACTTGGTGGTCAAGATATTAACCACTTGTGTGGATATTTAGTTTGGAGTGCAAATTGTGCTGACCATTACCAAGAGCATCCTTTTTGGAGAAAAAGGCACAGAGACTCATTGATGTGCGACCACAATTGGGACCAGTATTGTCTGTCCTTTTCTTCCAGATTTTACCTGGCTGGTTAAGGCTAATAACCGAGCTTATCATGCACAAATTCAAAAGAGGCATCTCTGGTGTTTGAAGAAGAAAAAATATGCAGTAAGTCTGATTGGAAGTCATGGGAGGGAGGGAGGGAGGAAAGGAGGGAGGAATAAAAATGTCAGGGATTTCAAATCCTCTTTATATTCTGGTTCTGTGTTTGTGTGTGTGAGTGTGTGTGTTTTTTAAACTTAGTGAGCCTCCCAGAAGCTAACTAGTGTTTTTCCTTTCCTTTCCTTTTTCTTCCTTCTTCCTTTCCTTTCCTTTCCTTTCCTTTCCTTTCCTTTCCTTTCCTTTCCTTTCCTTTCCTTTCCTTTCCTTTCCTTTCTTTTCCTTTCCTTTCCTTTCTTTTCCTTTCCTTGTTTCCTTTCCTTTCCTTTCCTTCTTTCCTTTCCTTTTCTTTCCTTCTTTCCTTTCCTTTCCTTCCCTTTTTTCCTTTCCTTTATTTTCCTTCCCTTCTTTTGTTTCCTTTCCTTTCCTTCTTTCCTTTCCTTTCCCTTTCCTTTCCTCTTCCTCCCTCCCTCCCTTCCTTTTCACATTTCTAAACCCTTTTGGTGTTTTGTGCTGGAACAAAATGACAAAAATGTCACAAATCTCAGTTTTGGTCTTGCCAAGAATACCTGCCTTCATGTATCATATTCCATTCTTCACACATCACTTCACAAAGTAGATTTTGGTTTATGAAAATTTATATGTGATAATAAATTAATTATCTCAAGTTTCATGTGAATCTATGCTGGTTTATCATTCGCAGGACAATGCCATTAAGACTGCTAAGTACAACTTTTTCACTTTTCTCCCTCTCAACCTCTATGAACAATTTCACCGGATGGCTAATGTATACTTCTTGTTCATGATTCTTTTGCAGGTAAGAGGGCTCTTTATTCCGTTCTTAGTTACCAGCAATTTTTTACTTTTTTATAGAGAAATGTACATAAGCTGTTCTGAGGCACCAAAGGCTATCCGCTCTCTAAAGAGATTCTATTTCCAGTCAGTTTTTTTAAAAATATGGCATCCTTTGGGGTGAGGCAAGAATCAAGATGGACGCTGCAATCACATGATTGAAGCCCCACCCCATTTTAACATGCATCGCACATATGAACAAGAGGTAGAGCTGTCAGCCTTATGAGGCAGACCAGTCAGGAAACACAAGCAAATGAGTTAAGTCTATTTAGAATTAAGTAGAAGAGTAAAAGTATATTTTACAAGTCTAAAAGTACATTTCTTCCCCCGTCTCAGAAACTAGAGAGAGTCTCTTCTGAGCTTCTTGCCCTCCCAGATTTCTACTGAGGGCTAAGTGGCCTTTTACCTGACATTGCCTTGGTGGAATCTCTTTGCTCTGTCTTCCAAGGCCATTTTCACATAATGTTACAAGAGCTTCAGTCTCATGGCCAAACTTGCCATCCTGAATTTTTCAAATTTTCCAAAGCATCCCCAGTGTGAGACAAAAAAAAAAAAAAGAACAACAGTGAGAAATCACGCCACTCAAATTTGGCCATTCTGCCACCAAAATTGAGTGTGAACTTGAATGACTGGAAGCTGGAAGTAAGGATTGCATGTGGCTAGATGGTATTGGTGCTTATGAGATTGAAGTTTGAGGTTAATGGGGATTTGAACAAGCTTTTGTTTGAAATGGTATAGGGTCTGTTGCTTGAATAGAGGATTGGACTAGAACCTCCAAGACCTCTTCCAACTCTTTTATTCTGTTACTAATTTTGGCTTTTAATTTTTCCTCATCTTTAATTAGAGATGAATCCTATTCTATTAGGAAAATTGCATTTATAGTTTTGTCATGTCTCATGAATTGTCAAGGTATTTTTCAAGGGCGACTCGATATTATTGCTTGGGAAGTTGGACTGCTCAAATTACTATTTTTCCAGATTTTTGCAATGCATTATAGCTTGTAAATTACTGAGCAAACAAAACAGAAGCATAAGGAGTTTGTATATTTAATTTTGAAGACAAAGGATCCTTGTAGTGGTAACTCTTTCAAACATCCTTATTTCCTGTTCCTTGCCTGCCTTCCTAGCTTGGTGGAGTACCATAATATACAGATGTATGTAGAACAAGCTTCTACATCAGTGAAGTGGGCAGGATCCTACTTAATCTTATCAGATCTACCTTGGGGTAAGAATCTATTGTGCCTGTGAACCTCAAGGCCTCTGCTTTGCCTAGTTGTCTGGTCCTGCTTGTACAACAAGAATAGAGGAAGTCCTTGATTTATCACCTCAATTAAGCCCAAAATTTCTGTGGCGAAGCAAAACAGTTTTTAAGTGAATTTTGCCCCATTTTATGACCTTTCTTGCCATGGTTGTTAAGTGAATCACTGAAATTGTTAAGTTAGTAACAAAGTTGTTAAGTGAATCTGGTTTTCCCCATTATTTTTGCTTGTCAGAAGTTTGCAAAAGATGATCAGATGACCTAGGGACACTGCAATCGTCATAAATATGAGCCACTTGTCAAGCTTCTGAATGTTGATCACATGACCATGGGGATACTTCAATGGTCCTAAGTGCGAAAAATGGTTCTAAGTTATTTTTGTATCTTTGTTGTAACTTGGAACGGTCATTAAATGAACTCTTGTATATATGTCCTGTTTTGACTCAGCTTTCCCTAAATGGAAGGAATGCCTTGTTCCTGCTGAAGATATTAATGCTAAGTTCTCCCTTTTAGCCTCCTTTGTAATAAGAAAAGTTTCCCCTTTGCCTTCTATTACAGTACTGCATCCAGTTTTGTTCACTACATTATAAAAAAGATGTTGAGACTCTAGAAAAAGTACAGAGAAGAGCAACCAGGATGATGAGGGGACTGGAGACTAAAGCATGTGAAGAACGGTTGCAGGAACTGGGCTTGGCTAGTCTGGTGAAGAGAAGGATCAGGGAAGACATGATAGCAGTCTTCCAATATTTGAGGGGCTGCCACAGGGAGGAAGGGGTCAAGCTATTTTCTAAAACGCCTGTAGGCCAGATAAGGAACAATGGATGGAAACTGAACAAGGAGAGATTTAACTGGAAAAAAGGAGAAACTTTCTGACATTGAGAACAATCAACCAATGGAACAGCTTGCCTTCAGAATTTGTGGGAGCCCCATCATTTGAGACTTTCAAGAAGAGATTGGACTGCCATTTTTTAGAAATGATGTAGGGACTCCTGCTTGGGCAGGGGGTTGGATTAGATGACCTATAGAGTCCCTTCCAACTCTGATTATCCATTATCTGATAGAAAATTAATATCTCTTTATAAATCCTTAGTAAGGCAACAACTGGAGTGCTGCATCTAGTTATGGTCATCACATTGCAAAAAAGATGTTGAGATTTTGGAAAAAGTACAAACAATAGCAACTAAGATGATTAAAGGCCTGGAGACAAAAACATATAATGAATGGTTGCAGGAATTGGGTATGGCCAGTCTAGAGAAAAGAAGGACTGGGGGTGAATGATAGCAGTATTCCAGTATTTGAGAGGCCGAGAAGATCAACTTGTTTTCCAAAGCACCAGAAGGCAAGGCAAGAAACAATGGATGGAAACTCATCATGAAGAGAAATAACCTGGAAATAAGGAGAAACTTCCTAACAGTGAGAACAATTAACCAATGGGACAGTTTGCCTTCAGAAGTTGTAGGCACTTCATCACTGGAGGTTTTTAAGAAAAGACTGGACAGTCATCTATCTCAAATGGTATAGAGTCTCCTGCTTGAGTAGGGGATTGGATTAGAAGATCTCCAACATCCTTTCCAGCTCTACTCTAATTGATTTCCTGGAAACATGTGGCTTTCGGTTAAGCTGGGAAGCTGAAGAGCATCACCCCCAAAAGCATTAAAGATAACTTTTATACTGTTGCCAAGAAAACTGAATGGATATGACCATGAAGTCATCAGGAGTCAAGCTGAACTCAAGGAAGCCTTATCTTACTTATATACTGTAGCTGCTGACATGGTTATCTTTGAGGATTATTAATTGGAATGCGGTCGGATAGCCATTATGCAATGTAATCTTTTCTTCTGTAGAATAAATCAGGTTTTTTCCAGGCAATCAGGAAATACAGGATCTGCTTTTCTTTAGTTCAGTTTCATCTCTTATGATGGGAATATTTTTATTGGAGTAGTAACCAAGATTAATAAACAAAAGTCAAAGATGTTAATAAAAATATGAAGATTTAAGACTAAACAGAACTGATGAATAAAACAGATTTTAAGATTCAGAAAAAGGTAAAATATTAATATGAATTGTGTGTTATTTCAAAACAAATGTTTGAAGACATGGAATGAAGCTACAAAAGAAATGCCAAGTTGGACAAAGTACAATTGTCACTGTTGGAAAAAATTTCTATGATTAAGATTAATGTTTTACCCAGAGTGTTATTTTTGTTTCAGATGAAATTGGTTTTGACAACTGATATACTATTTAAGTTGGCAGAAGGTATGTCTAAATTTGTATGACAAGGAAAATAAAAACTCCATGATTAAATTATAAGTTACAAGATGTGAAGCTATGAGGAAGTTTACTAGATTTGAAATGATACATTAGTGTTGTCTGTTTAATTTTTATGAAATTTTTATGCTAAGGGGTCCTTGGTACTCTCTGAGCTTGGTTGCTTCCTTGAAGACATTACTCAAAGTAGGTGACATTCCAACACTTTGTGCAACAATGAAATGGTTGGTGAAAATGATAGAACATAGAGAGATTGATAATTCAAACATCTTTGATTAGAGAAAAAAAACAATATCGACATTTATGATTGACTGGAAACCTCATATAGACTTTTTGAATGCATTGAAGCTTTGTAATTTAAGGACTAGAGAAAAAAACTTGGATAACAGAAAAAAAATAAACTTTTTTTTGTCATCATAGAGCAAGAGATAATTTTTGTCGTATTTATATTGACTGCAAAGAAAAGTGGATGCTTCTTGCTTGCTCGCTTCTGCTTTTTATAGTTTGTGTTAATTTTTAGGCATTTTATAAAAGTTTAATAAAATAATTATTTAATAAAAAAGTTTTAAAAAGGCAAAGATATAAAGCAGAGTAATCTTATTCCAATGGGAAATCTTATTCCAATGGGAAATCACAACCATAGACACATCGTTTCACAATTAGCAACTGCTTCACTTAGCTGTGGATTTACCCATAAATTAGTGTCTTTAAGTGAGGACTATATGGTAATAGTCATGGTCAGATCTGGATATGGTGATGTCACTCAGCCCATTCAAGAGCATTATACTGTATCCATGAGAATATTGCTTTTCTCTTTTTTGTATTTGAAAAATGTTGAAAGTGCAATTTAAAGCAAAATCTCTTTCAGAAAAAAAAATGCTGGATGATTTTTTGGGGAAAGATGATTATACTAATTGATTTTTTCCCCTTCTGTTTTAAGCAAGGCTGTCAAAGGGGAAATAATATTTTGTGGATTGTAAACACCAAGTGTGACCGAGTTTAAAATAAGCCAAACATTCTAGGTAGCAAAATGGTGTATTTTCAGTACTTTACATAACGAAAATAGGATTTCATTACTTTCATTTCAGTACTTTACGTAACGAAATCCTATTGTTTATTAAATAGGATCTGGATTTATATTTACATTTCAGGATTTGGAAAAAGTACACCTGGGTGTTGCATGCTTCAAATTAGCTTTTGAAGGCTTTACACTTTGGTGTGTGCATCTTTTGTTTGCTGTAATTACTGTTTCATAAGCATGCCAACACAATTAGTTAAATTCCTGGGACTCTGCTAGCACCAGCTTTCAAGGCAATGATGGCTTTTATTTTTAAACAAAACAGGATAAATCACTAATTTTAGTAACTATTATCAGTTTTGCCTATGTCAGTGTTTCTGGAACAGCTTGTAGAGATGTCAGGAGTGCATATTTGGCTTCAAAAAGTGACAAAAACAGATACCCTGACAGATGCAAAGAACATCTTTTGTTCATTATGGAAATAACTTGTATCCTTCTGATGGAAGAGAATTACAGTGCAAAGGAAGGAAGGAAAGACATAAAAGGCTCATTGGCTAATATATGCAAAGTCTTCTCTTGGCTGGACAGACAATCTCAGAATTTACACTGGTGGAATTATATGGACCAATCAGACAAAAAAAAGCTCTACAAAAAACCCCACCTCTACTTTGAGTGTTCAGTCCTAACACAATACAACACAAATCACAACACACAACAATACACACCATACATAACATAATATAACATAACATAACATAACATAACGTAACGTAACGTAACGTAACGTAACGTAACGTAACGTAACGTAACGTAACATAACATAACATAACATAACATAACATAACATAACATAACATAACATAAACAACATTTCCATGGCGAGCCAAGTGATGCTGCAGCTGCTCTTTTGCAGTGCCTGGAGGCTGTAAAGGTCTGGATGTGGGTAACAGGTTTCAGCTGACTTCTGCTTAGTATTATGGATCCTTCCCTGGATTCATTTCCAGGTGTGAGTTCAGAGCAGGAGGATGAGTTTGAGTCTGCAGAGGAAAGCTCTGAGCCAAATATTGGTCAGAATTAGAACTCAGAGACTGCTAGTCTGATGGAGAAGCCTCAGCTGGGTCAATCAGATGTGAGACAGATTAAGGCAGAACAGGCAAGCCACAGCTGCATTAAGTTGGCTAGGAGACTCCAGGCAAGGACCCAGAGCAACTGTCACCTGTTAGCAATGAGGAGGAGGTAGAATCCACCTCTTCCTGATCCAAGAAACATAGAGCAGAGAGGAGACAGGCACAACACAACTCACTAGGCTACTCATAAGGAGGTAACCTCATCTCTCATCAAAGGCTGCACCATGTTGCCTGTTGTGTAAAGAACTTGGTAGACTCCAAATACCTTAAACTGACTGGCCGAAAAGGCCATTCTCAGATTGGTTACTTAAGCACCATTCCAATTGGCCCGCCTAATGGCGGGAACACTTAAACAACTGTCATTGGCCACAAGCTGTGAGCAAGCCGCTAAAAGAAGAGCTGCCACGGCTTAGGCAAACTTTCCGTTACAAGTCACTTTACTGTTTGAATAAAGAGCTGTTTGTTGGAACCCGGTCTCGCGCACCTTATTTCCAGACAGAGGAACACTGGGGCGACGAAGGTGGGATTGGTCGCCTACGAAGAAGGGAGATCCCCCCCGATAGCACCGAGCAGCAACGCAAGGAGACCGCGGAGGCGAAGTCAGATGGATGGCCAGTAAGACAAGTGCGCGCGGGCCGTGCCAGCCATTCACCTGCCAGCCGAGGAATATGTGGGAGTGGTACAGTTGATTCGTTTTCTGTGTGTCTTACAAAGCCAACCAAGCTACAGGAGTACTAACTGGACCGAGGAGGGAAGAGGGTCTGTATTCCTGCAGCAGGGCACCTGTGGGCAGGCCAATTTTTAAAATGGCAAAGGCGCTAGCGTAAAAAGGCTGGTAAGAGGAGCGTTAAGCAGATGGCATGGCTGAAACTGAACAGGAATGCTGTGCGAGCTCCCATTACGCACTCGTGGTCTCGCAAGGCTGAGTCAAAGAACACGCGAGTTTTACAAAACGAGACGGCAATGGGAAGACGGAGAGCATTGGAGACTGTCGTAGGCAGCCCTAAGACACATCAGAGGAGCCCTGCGGAGTTCCAAGAACAGTGGACGAGGGCCATGAGGGACCACGTGGTCGCCTTCGATTGGAAGGATGCTACAAGACTCCAAAAGCAAGCTGCTAAACAGACTGAAGTTATGCGACAGTGGCCGAGGCCATGTGCAGAAAGCAGCCACTGAAGGCAGCCAAGAAATCAGCAGCGCAGCTAATGGCAACCAAGTAAAACTCAATTCCAGATCCGGCTGAAATCAAACCCAGAGAAAAGAGGGGCAGAGGAAGCAAGAAACAACTCAGCACAGCGACTAGCCGCACCATGAAGAAGCTCGGACTCCCGCGAGTGGACGACCTGGATGACGACAATGAAGAGCATAGAATAGGCTTCAGTGCGGATAAAAAAAGTGGCAGGAAAGAAGAAGCAGGTGAATTTCAGTATGCTGGATGTGGAGGGAAAATCACGCCGACGCTCAGAATGCATGGGTTCGCTAGATGCCATTTGGCAAGAGGCTTGTGAAAACGGGGGGCACATTGCAAGGGTCAGCGAAACAAAAAGAGCTTTAGTCGCAAAAAAGACACGGTGGCTGACCGCCGCGCCCCCAAGAAAACAAAAGAGAAGACAAGCAGAAAACAGATGGAGCGGGCTGAGAGAGGCAGGGAATCGGGCGAATGAGTGACAGAGAAGAAACACACCAAACAATAAGCCATCAGAAATGCCAGGGCAGAATGCAGAAAAAGGTCGCGTGCGGATAAAAGGTAAAGAATGTGAAGGAAAGCCTGTGAGATGGAAGTTAGATCTCCGGTATACTTGTCAATGGTATCTTGAGGAAGCACTATCAAGAAGCCTATAGCCAGACATGCAAGCAAAGAGAACTTGAAGCCAACAAAAGTCTAATATTAAAGGAACTAACCAGGGAAACCGAAATCCCGGTAGTGGGCCTTGGACATTTCCTAGTAGAATTTAAAAACCACGCTGAAATAGCTGCCTCTGGACAATCGTGACTATGGATCACCCTAGCCTGCCTGGGAAATCAGAATGGTGTGGGCACCTGGGAAGTCAGGAGTGAACAGGGATCAACAGCATCATTTGCGGCCAACTGGGAAGACAGGCCTGCTGCCGGCAGAGTTCGCGGGATGTATTGCTGACACGGGACGCCTAGGCAAGTACAGAGGGGACCAAATATCATTGAGCCGGTAGACCGGCAAAGATAGCATCCCATGGGCAGGCTCAAAGCTAGAGCAATTCCCTTATGTCCTAAAGCAAAAATAGATGAACAGCTTAAAGCAAACTTATGGGCGCAACAATGGTATTAGGAGCCAATCCGAGGCGGGCGGCCGGCCATGCAGTGGGAAAGCACACGCATCGGTGGGACTCCCTGTCAAAGCGGCAGATGGGGTCAGTGGGCGGCATCTGTGGAGTACTATAAGGCAACGCTAAATCATGCAGCTCCAACAAAAGGCGCAAACCCACTACCGGTAGTGGCAGGCACTTATTTCACTCAGCTAGGGGTGAGGGAAATTTTTTTGCGATAACTTGCATCTCGCACAAGGCGTATCAAAGCAGCTACCTAGTTGACCCCTGAAATTGGGGCAGAGCGCACAGACTGTAAGTCACGGCACAAGAGAGGCATTCAAGTGCAAACCGACTTGCAATTTCGCTTAGCGTTGGCGCCCGGGGCATATTTCCAAAGCCCTCATGAGGGCATCTTCTTAACGGAAATCAAAAGGAGGTCATGCCCCTATTTTGATGATCGTTATTAGTATCAGCAAAAAAAATGGCAAACGCAATGAGAACATAGACTAAAAGAGGTATTGCGAAAGATTACAGGAGAAGCAGGGGTCTTGAAAAGTCAAGAGAGAGAAACATTGTAAGACTATGACACTATCCGCGGGGAACAGGAGGTGAATTTTTAAGGGGCTACCGTGATAGATGGAGCAAGGATAGCACCCCACCGAAAAGAAAAATAAACGGCAAGTAAAAGATGCACCCAGACCCGAAGAACAAACTGACTTACAAGCCTTTTGCTTAGGTCTGCATTAATTTCTAACAGTGTCTTGCCTGCCCCGCAAAAGCGACCATGCGATAAGAAGACCTTTACATCGATTGTTAGATTAAAAAACTATAAGTGGAAATGGGGGCCACTGGGAACAAGAAGCCATTCCAAAACATCAAGGAGCTTTTATTAACTTCTATATACCATTTTGATAATAATACAGGCAAACACCCTGCCCTTGTGTGACGTCCACCTTTGATGGGCATGCAACCTTTTGGAATTGGCGGCCATCCTGAGGAGCCACAAAGCTACAGAGGCAGAGAGGCAAGCCAATTGCCTTCGTATTCCAGAAAAGGCTGGTCCAAAATCAGAAAGGAACTAACAGCGAACTCCAACGCGAGAAGCCCTAGCAATCATAGCCGGCGGTTCAAAAAGATTCCACGATTTATACCTTATATGGGTAGGACATTATCACTGACGCACAAACCTCTGCTAGGGGAATCCTAGGGCAGGGAAACAAACCAACACGAATATTCTAGTGCACCAAGAATGACGAGGTGGTCCTGAATTGCTGGCGCTTGCATACAAGCTACGACACTCATTCCATAGCGGCCCAGAAAAGACCTATCACCCATGCGGATGCCTTGAGGCCGTTCCGCATTGCGCGCAACATGGAAGACGGACCCAGGCTCCCACCACGGTCGCACTCTCCAAATCGAGTCCCTGGCGATCTGGCCCAACTAACGCGCAGCAGAACTATCGCTAAAGCTAGTGAGAAAGCCCGCTGACAGCTCGAATCCTGCATTGGTAGGTAAGGGGCTGGCGGCGTGATGAGAACGAGAGGCGAGACTTTTAAAAACCTTTTTCTCAGACCGCGGACGATGAACTGTCTGTTGAAAAAGGCTGGGTATAACTGTGGGGGACAGGTGGTATTCCGGCAAAAAAGTTCAGAAGAAGTGTTGGTGGGCATGTTTTTGCACGAGGAACACCAGCATAAGTCAAAATGAAAAGCCTTGGCGCAGGAGTTACGTGCTGGTGGGCCCAAGGGCTGGGACAAGGACATTGGAAGCGATGGGTGGCAACGATGGCATGACTGGGCCAAAAATCAAGTGCCTACCGCCGCCCCACTGGCACCGAGTGCATGGAAATGGGAAAACGTCCCAAAGGCGCCATGGTCAAGATTGCATGTTGGGACTTTGCTGGGCCAAAAAAAGGGAAACACTCTATTTTTGGTAATCGTGGGATTGCCGCTATTTGAACTGGGTTAGAAGGTTATGCCTTATGGCGTCCACTGACTACCAAGGGCAATCATGAAACAGTTAAACAGACTTTTTGGCCAATGTATGGCTGCCTGATGTAATAGTCTCGGACAAGTGGGCCCCAGTTTTAAGCCGTGGGGCTTTAGCTTGTTGAGATAATTACTTGGCCGTGCACAAGGCATCCGACATGCCCGCTGACAAGGCAGCGCCGGCTCATCCGGCTGCAAAATGGACGGGGCTGAACGCATGGTTTGTTATAGGCTGTAGGAGGCCCCCTATAAAAATGGAGCACGGGGGACGTGCAAGATAAAGCTTAAACAGACATTATTAACCATTCAAACATAACATCCCTAGCACAACCACTGAACAAAAGCTCAGCTGAAGCTCGCTTCATGGGTAGGAAAGTTACGTTCCTACCAGTTGATAGACTTGCACCCACCTATATCTGGGACAACCCCCTGACTGCCCTCGCAGTAGTAGATCATCGCTACTTTTGGACAGTGGCGGCAATTTTAATCAATGCTAAAAACCTTAACCGGGGGGACGCATTGATGGCCTTCCCAAGCCACAGTTACCGAAATCAACTAGGGTCCCGCTCATAGACCAACTTGTACTAGACGCGACGGCAGGAACAATGGAAGTGGCACAATCGGGACCAGCTCGCTCTCGGCCACATTATGAAGCGCAACACTGACACCTACCGGCGCAGCAAACCTCGCAATAAATGAAGGGGCCCAAAAACAACCGAGGAGGGGCAGGGATAACACAAAATAATAAAGGGAGAGACGAACCTCCAATAACAAGACATACT
>BHFT01055787.1:0-61464 GCA_004320025.1 Laticauda laticaudata
CTTGCATTTTCTCTCACTCTCCCTTCGCTGTACGGTGATAGCAAATGCAAAGATGGAGAAATTGGAAAACCCGGTTTTGGGTAGTGCAGCAGGTAATTAAATTGGAAAAAATATGGAAGCTTCAAGGGGACCAATAAAAGATTTCTGAGCATGTGAAAAAAGCAAACAAACTACTTTTTCGCTATAAGGTGGGCAAGGGAGAGGGAAAAGAACTAACGTTAAGATTTTCTGTGGAGGAGGTCTGCTCTGGAATTTATCTAAGATTACGATGCGATAATACTGTAACCAAAACTTCTAAAAGATATATTTCAACTTGGAGCTCTTATAGCTGAACTATACCCACAGGAAGAGAAGAATAAAAAAAAAGAAGAAAGTGCTACAATGCAAACAGACGTGTGTGTCATGTGACATTGTCTTCTGGAGCTTTTGGAAATTAGTTATTGGAATAGACTAAAAATATTCTGGGTTGTTAAAAACACTTTTTAGCAATGCGTACTTACTTGTTGATGAGACTGAAATTGATTTAAAAGCTAAAAGAAGGAGGAAACCAAGAAAGGAAGAGCTCTTCGTGGATCTCGTTCTTCCATGATTTTTAAAAGAAATGGCCGGATTGTATACCGTACGCAGGAAATGTACAAAGAAGAAAGATAGGGCATGAAGAAGCAACCCTTCTTTAATGAAGAAACCAAATTTTATCGGGGAAGAAAAAGGGAGAGGGGGAAAGAGCAATGGGATTAAAGACGTTATAAAAAACAGGAGCCAAGAAATAAGCGGGAACTAATAAGATGAAAAATCGACTACTTTATATGTTAAATGAAACAGAAGAGAAAATACACGAAGAAGGTGGAGATCAAAGAAGGTGGAGATTCGACAGAGCAACAAGGGGGTGGAAAAAGGGACAGGACTTGGTAGAAGGAAGGAAGGGAAACACCAGTGGGAGAGAGACAGTAGCCAAGGTTTAAACACAAGATGTAAAAGAACAAGAGTCTATTTAGTGATACTGGGGTAAAAATGTGGATTAAAACAGGAGAAAGTGCACAAGGAATTGGTTATTGTCTGTATCTTATATTGACAATAATGTTAGAAAATTGGAACGTTTAATAATATCAGCTCTAATTTTTGCTATACGACGAGTTATTGTGACCTTAATCCTATATATATAACATTTTATTATTCTTTTCTATTTTCATAACTATAGCTATAGTAACTTCAGACATGCACTAAGTAAGAATCAGAATGAAAGTTCTGTGATTATCTTAAGTGTTAAATTTAGCGGGAAAGATTTAAAGATATTTATACTTTCAATCTGTTGTAGTTATCAGGAGACAATTTTTGTCGTTAATTGAGAAAAGATAAATAGAGACAACTGAAATAGAAACAATAAAGATATGACATAAGCAGACAAGGGGTAACGCGTCGCGAATTAGAGAACAAGAAAGGGAAGGAGAAAAGAGACCAAGAGAAGCTACATAAAGGTTTAACCACATAAGATGTTAAGATAACAAGATTTAGGTCAGACAATGAATGCCCGTAAAATATGATTAAAAAAAAGGAGACCTGCAAAAGTACATAAGATCTGTATAGTTGTTGTATTTATACCTTGACCAACATAATGTTAGAAAACTGGATTGTAATAATAGAGTTTTAAATTTTACTATGGATTATTTGTTTTAATTATATAAACTTATTATTCTTTTTTATTCATATGAATACCCCCTATAGGTAAGTAGCTGTTTAGAATATAACTAAGCAGAATCAGAAATGAAAAGTTCTATATTATTTTAAGTGTTAAATCTTAAGGGAAAGATTTAAACGGCCATCATACTTCAATCAGTGGATTACAGGAGAATGAACTTTCTTGTGTAATTGAGAAAAGAATGAGAAAACTGGATGCGCCAAAAGAAAGATCTTAATGATTTAAATTGGAGATAGAAAATAAATAAAATGAGAATTAAGAGAGGTGAAATAGAGGGAAGAAGCTATATTAGAAATATCGTATAGAGATGGTAGAATATAAATAAGATATGAAATGGGATAAAAAGTGAGCATGAATTTTGAATTTATGTCTGTATAAAAAGATGTAACCCGGAAATAAGCTGCTTTCCAAAAAGAAGTTTGATGTTTTGATGTTTTGTGTTTGGTTTGTGTATGTTTGTTTATTGAAAACTAATAAAAAAATTTTATAAAAAATCATCTGTGCAGAACCTATTCATAATCTTCTATCACCTACAGATGTGTTGGTAGAAGCCCACTCCCTCCATCTGTTCTACATGAATAAGTGTTTTCTCAGTAGATGGGAGTGGGATGTGTTACACTGCTGGAGGCTTTGGCAAATCTGAGAATACTGCTGAAGAGAATGCTTGGGTGAAGTCATAGCCATTTTTATGCTGAATCCTCAGAAACAGAAAATAGAAAAAGGCTTCTTATCATCCAAATCTAAGGAAGGAATTTGGAAGAGAAATTGCCACCAGTATATTCAGCCTGGTCTTTGAAACATTCCAAAGCTTCCTAAAAAGTGTCTTAAGATAACTTGCCACAGCCAGCTCACCCAGCTAACTCACCCTGGGAAACTCAATGCCAGACAACTTGCCCAGAATAACTCGATGCAGCCAATTTGATGCAGGATAATTCGACATCAAAGAGAGAGAACTCTACTATTATCTGCCACTATTTCTTTGACATTATCTCAATCTTTGTCATTCACATTTCATTTTGTCCCTCCTTGACAAAATCATTTCTTTAATGATTCTATTCCACCATTTTTTTCAACATTTCTTTAATAATATCTCACCTTGAGTTATCCCACTGTGAGTTGTCCTGCAGTGAGTTGGCTGAGGTGAGTTGTCCCATTCCATAGTGAAAAAAGCAAGAAATGGCTGGGCTCAGCCAAATTCTCTGGATTAACTTAGTACTATGTTGAGAATATCTGTAAAGGAAGAGGGTTGCTGTTTCTTATCCCAACATCTACCACCTAACTTTGTTAAGTGGAGGCATCATAATCAATCTTCTATCATCCAGAACATTCTCCAATCAGGCACAATGGGAGCAGAAAACTTGGATGCATGTCATATCCTGCAGTGGTATAATGCATTTTTAGGGACACATAAGAAGAGGCAGAGAAAAGCACTTGTGTAATGTTAGGCTGCATTGCCTTTGACCTTTCAGGGGGGAAAAAGGTTTTAGATTATATCAGCAATAAAATTAATTTTTCTGAGTTGTAATTGTGTTTCTTTTAGGTGGTGAAGGAAGGAAGCATATCTGGCAACAAAAACACCAATATTCAAGATACGGCTGGAAGGTATCAATATGGAGCTTGAAATGTGCTGAAGATTTCTGCTCTGTGGTGTGAGCAGGTTCCTGTACCCACTTAATAATGGAAGAAGGCACTTGTAACAAAGTTATTGTAAAACTGATGTTAGTGGTTTTTAAATGCCTGCAGAATAATATTTTGGGGGGAATATTACAAACCCAACTTGCATTACTGTGGTTTAGTCTTGTTTCTGCTTAGTCCTTAAAAAGAAGGCCCTGTGTCTTATTCAACTGAAATTCTAAAAAAATTGAATATCCTTATCTAGTCCAGAGAACAAATTCATTAGGACAGATTATTCTGTTGCTTAAGAAGATGGCATTGATGATAAACTCCTGTGCCTTGCACCTCTGTCTTGGGTATCTTTCTGTCAAAAATTGTGTGGTGGGGTGTCAGAATGTAGTGATATGACATACAGGTAGTCCTTGGGTTATATCCATTCATTCAGTGACTGTTCAAAGTTACAGTGGTGCTGAAACAATGGACCTATGACTAGTCCTTGAAGTTCAGGCCACTCCACATTTATAATCAGCAATCTGCTGCCTCCACCACTGCATTTACCAATGCTTCTAGCACCTGCTTGGGCACTCACCCCTCTGGCCTATGTTCCCTAGTATCTGTCCATAGTACCCACCCTAGCTGTCACCCAGAAACCTGCTTGGGCCTTCCGCTACTTCTTGCTTAAGCTATGTGGTCCTGTTGTTAACAACTGCAACAGCCAGGATTACTTTGCCAAGCATTACAAATTCTAGTCCCAATTGCCCTTGAAAGCCAAGAACTACCCAAATAAATCCCTACATCCTTTTTCATTTTTATAAAGGTCTGGTTAAAGTTGATGTGTGTTTATGAGAGAGAGCACTAAATGTAAATTCATATCTCTCCAGTGATAATTCTGCACTCCTAAGCACTGCTTATGGAGATGTATCGCATCACACACCTTCTCCTTGTATTGATAATCTGGCAGAAACACAAAACATGAGGTAAATGTGCTTATCCAGTTGCAGTTTTCCTAGGTTATTCATGTCCCTTTTCCTTGCCTCAATACCAATATCCACAATGACAAAATATTTCCAGGAAATGGTTTGCATTAAGAGAGATCCAATCTGCTTTTTTTTTTTAATGCTGAAAGAATGTTCTTGGCAACAATGGAAAAGAACTCAATTGTTTCATTTTTGGCTCTGCATTGTTTAGAAGCGTTTTTCCATCAGGAAATGAGAAAAACAGCCCCCTGAGAACCCTCAGCCCTGTCTGCCAGGAACCACTGGAGGGACTAAAAGTGATCCCAGTCACCACTGCCTTCATTCTGTAAGTCCTCTTGTGGGTGTGTGGGGCGGGGGTTATTCCCACTGGAAAATGGGAATGCATGAAAATCTGGGACAAAATAATCAAAGATCAGTTTATGGACCACTTGACGGGTTCACTCAGTTAATTCTGGTAATTTTCAGTCATGTTAGGGTTCTGCTTTTCTGTGGGAAACCAAACAGCCATCAATGTTGAATAGAGGATATGTGCCTCTCTACTGAATATTGCTTCTTGTTGAATTGGCAAAAGAAAGACCCCTTCCTGAACCTTAGTTTTCCAATTACTGAAATGATAAAGTGAATTTTCATAGATGGCAGGAGAAGCATCAAGATATGCTCTAATATAGGAATGAAATGATGTAATTCCAGAATAATTTAAAAAACATTTATTGGTTAATCAATTTATATGAATCTGCTCTTTATTTTTGATGTTGTAGACTGGTAGTTAAACTGTTATACTTCCTTGTGGCAGAAGCACTTTTCTGTCACTCTGTGCTAAAGTTGGATATTTTTTATTCCTTCTACTTCATCACTGAAAGCATGGAGAACAGCAGAACCACAGATTCTGGCAAGAGTGTGCCAATTGAACCCTAAACTAAGCAAGTTCCCCCACTATCATACTGTGCCTCAGGACTTAGCAGGAAGGCAAATTATTTGGGCAGTAGCTCCTGTCGTCAACAGTTCATATGGCACTGATTTGCAGGAATTGCAAGTGACAGCAGTTCCCTCAAACATGCTCTGTATTATGACATCTTTACACCTTCCAGGAATGAATTCAATGAGAATACTACTGCCCCTGAGTCCAAAGATTGTGCTACTGATCTGGTTCCTAGAGAAGAGGATGTTCTTGTAAAGGTATGTTGTTTCTTTGTGGCGAGCAGCGTGGGTCTTTGGAAGCGCAAGATGAGAAGTCCCAGGCAAATTGCTTGTGTTAAATGAGTTGTGCAATTTCTGTAATTTTGCATGAAAATGGAAAATGAGATATTGGCAAATGAGATCTTTTTCATGCAAGGATTTTCACTATCAAGAGAAGGAAAAAGGGTAAAGAAGGGAAGAAAAGTCCTCCATGACACCAGTCTGCTCTTTCCAGTATATAGATTATCAAATAGAAACGCTATTCATTAAACCATAATTTGGTGTTATGTATAGAACTTTTCAATTGGGGGGAAGAATGGTTGGAATTGGAAATATAAAAATCTGATGATATATTAAAATATTAATTAAAATTGTGGATATATACATCAGCTTTGAATCGTGGGAAGCACAAAAGGAGGAAGCCATTCATATGAATGCAAGCAAATCCTGTTTTTAAAGGCATTTTTCAAAGATTGAAGTGCCAGATATTTTATAAAATGGGGGGGGGGGGGGATGGAAAATTNGGGGGGGGGGATATGGAAAATTTTTTACATCTACTTTAAGTCCACTGGTTTGTGTATGCTATCTTACAAGACTCAAGAGCCAGTTTGGTGTAGCGATAAAGGAGTGGAGAGTGGGACACCCTGAGTTCTAACCCTCCCTTAAGCCCAGAGTCAAGTCACTCTTTTCTCAGCCCAACCCATCTCACAGGGTGATTGTCACAGGGCCAATAGAAAGAGGAAGCCACTCATTTATTGCCTTAAACAGTAAAGATTAAAAGTGGGCTATAAATCTAATAAATAAGTTACTGAGTGCATTGCTTCAATTCATGTTGCCGCTGAAATTTAAATCCATGTATGTCAGAGCCTAAAATGTGTTTGACAAAGGGAAACGGTGATGTAGCTTTTTCAAAAGTGAATGACTCTTTACAGTCTGGAACTTTTCTCTAATTGAGAATAACTTAACTATTCCATTTTGTAGAGTTCCTCCGAGAGCATGGAGATTTTGTTGACATCACAGACAAAGAATTTAATTGACTTCACAGAAGCCACGCCTCAGGTAAGAGTAAAAATTAAAACAAAGATATTGTTTCATTGTGTAATTTGAAAATATAATTGGTACTTCCATTGTCTCTACCTCTAACTCTTTTTTATTTTCAGTAAAGCTTCTTTGAGCTGGTGTTTCATGATTAGTTTAGTTGATATGACACTTGGCTATGTTACAATATTATGAGGTTTTTTTATGTTTCTTTTACTTTTAGGTGCCTTCACCAATAATTATGCCCAGGTGGTTAGTGCCAGTAAGTTATTGAATAATCCTTATAAACAATTAATTTTTGTATTCTTTTGTACTTCCGTGATTTACTATTAGTAAGTCATTCAACTGTTGTTAAGAAGTGGTACAAATCAGTATTGATTTAGATAGTTTCTAAAAGTCTGCCATTTCTATTGTATGATGGATAATAAACATTTTCAGCTTTATCAAAAGAAACCATTGGCCACTTGGAAGTGGCCCTTAATTCTTCTGAAAAAAGGCAGGACTTCCCACTCCATTCTTCAGTCAGGTTCCTTCCTTGTGGTTATGATTGAAAATTATTCCCCTTACTAATTCGGAACTACTGTATTTGGAGGATCTGTATATTCTGATCTGTCTCCAGGCTACCTTCTCCCTTGAAGAGTGATTGAAGGTGACCAATTCAAGGGCTATATCAGGCTTTGCGCTGCACTTCCAAGACTGCATCCCAAAAACATAACCAGGTGTCACCCCAATTTGGGAGGAGGGAAATTTGGGAGGTTGTTAATGGGTGTGGTAAGTTTTTTTTTTTTTTTTTGAGGTTCAAGAACTCATTTTGCTCNTTTTTTTTTTTTTTTTGGAGGTTCAAGAACTCATTTTGCTCCTTCCCAAACCATTGCTCAGAACTGACGCTGATACTAAAATATTTGATGCTGGGGTGCATATTTCACCCCCAGAAAACCCCCTCCTGGTAAGTCCCGCTAGTTAAGGGTTTTTTAAAATTTTATCTTGACCATTATCCCAATCCAAATTGGTCATTATCCCAACCATTGTATCTCACAAATTGGAAAGAAAAGCTATGAAGGAGAAAAGATAGCCTGAAAGAAAACATTCAAGGACAAGAACAATTGAGCATTTCTTTCATATATTAATCCTTATCTGATATGGCATTTGCATTTGATAGACATGTACATTTGCTGACATGTATCAAAACAAACCGTACCTCAAACACTTTTCTGACTTTCCTTTGGTTTTCTTTATAGAGTGGACTGACTTCTAATGGGCCTCTGGGAAATGATGTTACTTTATCTCTTAAGACAACTAAAATAAACACTGAAGCCCTATTGGCTACTGACTTATCACCTCCATTGTACCCCTCTGAAATCACACCCAGGTAAGGATTTGCTTTTCATGAAAGTAAAACAGTCCTCCCTTTCCCTGTCTGTTTCCACATGTTCTAGCCAGCTAGTCATCATGGGAAGTGAAGTCTACAACATTAAGAGCACACCACTTTGAGGAACAATGGTATGCTGAAGAAATTGTACAAGTTTCAGATTATTGTGTATAATGTATAGTGCATGTCTTACATAACCTCTACAAAACAATACTTGGTGGATTCTTATTAATCCAATTCTTCTGTTAGGTGTTGTGAACACTGTAATATGTTGCAATTCCCAAGCAGTCTGTTAAGTCTGCCAAGTTTCACAAGTAATTTTCTGGTCCTCTTTGTGACTCAACTTTAGCAATGTAAGAAAGTAAGAACATTATATCTAACGTTCCATTTACAGTGAGTAAGTTCATTAAATGCTTTTAAAGGTGGGTATATGATGCAACCATTTCTGTTCATAAATACTTTTTAAACTATTTGCTCTGTGTATCAGATACTTTAAATTACATTGTTTTTGAAAGATAATGTGGATATTCGATGACCTTGTGTAGCTGCAGGGCCTGAAGGATAAAAGGTTGGAGATACCCAATCCTTACTCCAAGACCACACCCCCAGCCTTTGGTTGCCTTCTGATCAAGAGGTTGGAGGAGAACTGTTGCTCTTTTCCAACCCATCTATGCTGGAATGTAGCTTTTTTGATTGTTTGCCCTCCTGCCACAAAACTAATTACATTTAAAAAAAAAAAAAGAACACCNCCTGCCACAAAACTAATTACATTTAAAAAAAAAAAAAGAACACCTGGAGAAGGAGGGGGTTGTAGATACTTCCTTTGGTTGTAGGCTGAGATTAGCACCCCTTAAGGAGATCCTGCTTAAAACTTTTGCAGACAGGGAATATATCTCTACTTTGGGAATGCTACATGACATCCCAACATGCTTGGAATTGTTTGCTTTCCACTTGATCCTTAGGCTTTCTGTTTATCATCCACCCAAGTTTATGTATATTTCTTTTTCTTCACAGTCCTGTTACTGAAGATACTACTAGACAGAAATGTTTACTCACCACTGAACTCTGAGCTTCAACAAATCTAATTTCCTAGTGTAAAAGACTTACCTGAAATTAAGCCATGCTTATGCTACGGTTAACAAAGAATGGTTGCTTTACAGTAAATCCTTCAACTGGAACTAAGAGTATGATTTTAGGACACACAGCTGCTGGGAAACCTGAGTATTTCTTGCAAAATAGATGGGAACAAATTCTGAGATGACATGAGATCCTCAAGGTTTTCATCCATTAAAATGCTTTTGCTAGAGAATTCCTTCCTGGTTTATAGGTGCAAATGAAAATGCTCACTGGGATAATCTTTTTTTTTCCCCTGGCTTACAGTTATGGGAAGGCTGGTGGCGACAGTAAAAGAAAATAGCAAAAATAAAAATATACCAATGTTATGCCAACTTTCCTATGTTAGATGAGTAGCTATTTATATATTGGACTCCTTCCTTTGTGCATTAAACTGCTGATTGAACTGGTTTGAATTAAACCTATATTCTGTTACAAACTCGGGGGGGGGAACTAAGCAAACCCCAAATTTAATTTATGCTTAGAATTTTTGAAAACAAAAAATACCCTTGGGCTTGTGCAGTTAAGATTTATTCCTGTGGGTCAAGTATCCAACTCATCCTGCATCTTCTGTCCCTTTTTAAAATAAGCAAGGAAATTGTACAACGCCTTAATTCTGTTTCCTCCAAAATGGCTCTGCTTTGCTGTGCATGATTGAAATACTAAAGTCTTAAGTCGTTTAAAAACATGATTTATTACTTCTCCATCTGTTTCTGATGGGAGACCTATGAGCATTTAGGCAAGAAAGCAAGTAAATCTGAGTGCCATAAATTTCTGGATGAACTCTGAAGGAAAAAGCAAAAAGGGCCTGTCAAAAGCTTCTTTCATAACGGAAGTGATGTTAAAAATGCAAATGTCCCTATTGTTGCTGCTTGTGAAATAACACAAGCTACTTTGCTTTGATCTGCGATACTTGTTTTAAGCAAATGCTTCATAAAATAGTATAATGGGAACGGAGGTGGGGGGAGGGGTACTGAGGCAAATAGCATCAATAACCATAGGACATATCCTGATTACCAGACCTCAGGAGGCATGACTTTGAAATAGCTTAGGTAACATTTAATTGGTTATTGATTTTTCAGACATTTCCCTGAGCCAAAGTTTTTATGGACCTTGCCTACATTTTTACAAAGGATGAAAATATTTAGGGTGATACTATCTTAATTCTCGAGGTAAGAATGAGGAGAGGTTGGAGAACATGGTAGTGTTTGCCTATTATCCAGAAAGATAGCTTTGCTACCTTGAATTGTCTGGATAATCCTCACCACTAGAACTTTGTGCGCTGATCTTTTTTTTTTTAATCCAACAACTGTTGTCATTGTATTTTACTAACCTGATATACTGCTGTGACAAAAACAAAAGAAATTAAGAGAGCTAGTTTTCAGTTTTGCTTTTTAAAAAAAAAATATTCGGAATTGTTCTTAGAGTATCACTGCTCATTTGGCAATATATTTACTGACTTGATCCTTACTCATTTAACTGACAGAATTTTCCAAAACACATATCCTATTTTCATTTTTTTTAAAAAGGAAACTAATGTGGTACAGAAAATGGAATACTGTTATTATTGGCTCCACATTTATCAGTGGGTAAAGTCTACTTGGCAGATATGTACAAAGACAAAATTACAGCTATCACATAAAGAATTGAAAGCCTTTTGTCAATAGAACAGCCTCCACTGCAGGTCTCTAATGGGGCATCTGGAAACTAACTTAGTGTCTCTTGATTGATTAAAATGGACCAAAACAGGAGATTCTTTTGCTTTGACTAATGAATGCAAAATTGCGATTTGTGTTTATTAGCAGCCATTGTTCACCATCAAGCAAGGTGTCCACAGATGGTTAAATTAGCTTACATTTTTAACAACAATCTTGTTTGTCTGCTGAAGCTTTTCCTCTGGTAAGATAATTATGAAGTTTTTCCTACAAATTCAATTTGTTTGCATGCATAAAGCCAAAAGTCATTCAGATTTGTCTTTTATTTCTTCACTTATCACACGTTACAGTACTTGTGTCTCTAGGAAAGATGCCCCAAGTGGAACATACCTTATTGCTCCATAACTAAAGTATCTGTGATTATTGAGGCAGAACAATTTGGACCTCTGTTATTTACGCTAAGCATTTACATTCCTCTTGGAGCAAAATGTTCACCTATTCTCTCTGAAACAGAATGCATGTGGAGTGACTACAGAGCATTCTGACATAACATTCCTAATGTGATTTAATGTTTTGATTACAGATTCCTTTGTTCTCACATGTTTTCCCTAGTTGGACAAACTTTCTATGAAGTATGTAAGAACTTCCATTTCAATTGGTTTTTTTTAAAGAAAAAACTCAAACTAACTACTGTATTTGTATCTTTTTAAACAATGTAGTTCCTGAAAGTGTAACTTATTTTTTTAAGTATTGTGTGTATGAGTGTATGTAATGCCAGATGTAAAAACTATGCTAGAATGATTGTGCTAAACACTGTATAAGGGAACAACAACTGTGATTTATAGACCACTTGGGATCAATCATAAAAGTTGTAGCTTATTTCTAAATACAACACAACTGTACAAAATGTCTGCTTAAGTGTTTTTTCTTCTAGCAGAACAATGCTCTAGCATTAGGGACTACTGATGCACATAGTTCAGAATGCTGGCGAAATCTGCTTCCTAAAGGATATCCTGGTTTGGAGTAATATCTTGCTTTTCGTAGCAGAAGTGACCCTACATTTCTACTTCATGGCGGTAATGTAAGTGAATGTTAACCAAAATAGTTGCAATAAGTAGGGGAAAGGAAGGAAGTATATTTGAGTTTTCATCCTCAATGAGAACAATCAGCATACAAATGAAGCATCAACAACTCATCTTGTTTCCCAGCTGTAATGCTCCAGGAAATGTATCTTACAACATATCAAGTGTTCAGTCATCTCCAGCCAAGCTGCAAATCATTCAGTGAGCTTATATTTTTGCCTTTTTATCCCCTCAATATGCCACCATTGCAAAAATCAGAGATGCATATTATTAACAAAGTAATTAAAAACACAGTGAATAACATTTTCACAAAATTAAACTAATATAGTTTAGCTTGGGTATAAAGCTTCATGCAGTGTAAAAATATAATTAATAACTATAACTACTTTTATAGCATGTAAAACAGATGTTTTCTGAAAAGAAAAATATCAAAAAGGCACCATGCAGGCTTTTCCTGATGCTATATATACACTTCATGGTTTTTTTCCTCTCAAAAATTAAGGGGTAACTTTTTTACATTATGTAATTTTTTACATTATTGTTATGGCACAAAATGAAAAGGAGCAAATACTTAAAATGATTTTGCTGATTTCCAAAATGTTAAATCAGTCAGTCTGAGTTAGGGACTACCAGAAAATCCCTAGAGCTAGTTTAAAAAGAAGAAAAATAGCGACAAACCTCTCTCATACTCTTCTCACAGAAAATACATAGCCATGTCTATGAAATGATACAGAGAGAGGATCAACCCAGTGTGGATTTTTTATGTTAAACTAATAAAATTAAATCAGTAAAATAATACCAGGCCGGCTGAAAACCACTTTTCCCTTTCTATTCTGCACAAACTGCCTCTCCCTGGACTGAAAAGCTGACCACCCATGTTCCACTCTCAGTGCCAAACTTCTCTATATAGTTGGCTGTTTGCCCAAATCATTCTGTGATTTTGGAAACAATAAAACATGCCTAGACGTTCTTGGCAATGTGAACTTCACAAGCAAAAAAAACCAAAACCACCAAGAAGCATCACTGCAGGACATCAAATTATTTCCATGTGACATGCATAAGGCCCAGTTGTGTTTGTGTTTTCCAGAAAGATTGCATGCCTAGTAGGAGACATGATAAGAGGATAGTATACGAAGAGAGACCTTAATCTGATGTCATCCATCATGTACAGTATGCAAGGAATGCCTGGAATACTGCAAATTGGTACGGCTAGAGTGGATGAAGGTATTTTGATCATATTCAGAGATCTATTTCTAGACCACTTTCAGGTTATGAAGGGAGAGTGCTGTAATGTAGAAGTATTTGCCTGCATGCTGCTACATTCTGGGTTATAAGGTTAAAAAAAGCCACAGCAATTGGAGAACCTTATTTCGATGTGAATTAAGTTTGTCTGAACTGTGCTGGAACAGATGCAATTACCTTTTAAAGATCTATAAAATTATATAGCTCTGGCTCTTTAACTTGTATCTCAGGAGATAATATAGAAGCCCAATGAATTTCATATTGAGGGAAAATGCAGTTTTAAACAGTGCAATATAACAACTAAGCATATGCTAAGAAACACCCCCTCCCCCACTCAAATATCATTTTAACAGCAAACTCAAGCATATAGACCAAGCATCTGTGTTAGCCAAACTGTTAATCTAACATATCAGATTAGCTTACAGTGCAAATGCAGAATATTGGGTTTGCTGAATAAACAATGGTTAAGAAGTTTTCTTTGCATAAGCATGTAAGCCTGACATACCAAAGCAGCCACTGAACTGAATTACAATTACCTAGCTTAGTCATGGGAATGATTATACTGCATCCTTTATCTTGGCAATTTGCAAAGGGCATTGAAATAGCACACATACACGAAGAAATGAATGCAACCAATGGCTGCTGTTGGCTGCTTCCTAATCATAATTGCCTCATCTACATTTACAGACCCAAGTTGTCTACAGAGCAAAGAGCTGAAAAAAATCTCATAATGTTTTATGGATTCCCGTATATTTTGGAGTCATACGAAGTGTGAATTTAGGTTTCACGATACAATTGTAAGCAAGAACTGCCAAGTGGTTTTTCCCAGATGCTGACTTCACTGAGCTTAGGCATGTCTTCTGCCTCTTGAGAGTTGCCTGATATTTAAGTTCCGTTTAATTCAATTTGCCAAAATGAGATTGCAGGCGAACTGGACAGAGGTTTACCACCAACAAGTAGCATCACAACAGAAGATTCACAAATGTCTCCACATTCATTTTTCAGAGTGTCCAAGCTTGACCCTTCATCTGTTACAGCCATGGTGGCAAATTCCTGTTCCTTGGCAATGCTGAGATACGAGGTTCTTTCTTTACACAGCAACTCCGCTGCCGGATCTGAATTCAATTCTGCACTGGATGTGGTTTGATAGGAAGTGAATCCTAGAGAATCCTTTGAAGACTGGCAAAACGTTTTCATTTCTATGTCAGAGCCAGTCTCATTGTTGAGTATCTGATATGTAGGCTCCTCATGAAGATGCTCAAAGAAACAGGTGTGCTGTTTAGAAAACGTCAGTAGCTTTGAACAACCCTTTTCTTTAGACTTCAAGCAACCAAGCGATGTCAGTGGGCAATCAGCAGCTCCTTGGAAACCAAATCCAGTTGGCAGCATCTGATGATATGCTTTGGAAGACAGCACCACTGGGCTAGGCAATTTTATCCAAGTTTGAGATGGAAAATGATATTGCCACAAAGTATTATTTGGCTTAGTGCTAGAAAGGCCTCCGCCAAGGATTAACATAGAATCTTCCAAGATTAAAGCTGAATGTCCCACCATTCTTGGAGGTCCCTGGCTGGAGGCAAACACAGCAGAGATAAATCAGCAGAAGGGAGACACTTACGCTCATCAAAATGGGCTCAACTTCTCAATGCTTCTCTCCAGTCAGGGTAATTCATGGAAAAGTCATGAACCACTTTCTGTAGTCTACCCCAAACAATTTCCATAAATTATGTATTCAGGTATTGTTCAAAATGCATGGGAATATTGTCCATGCTCCTTAAGTTGTATCCTCTGTACAGTATTGGCTATTACGATTCTTCTGTCATTTCGGGATTTCTTTTTCAAAGATGCAAACACTACCCATTCATAACTGGGCAATGGGCCAAATAAAAGGGACGACCCACGTCATCAAAAACATTTGCTTCTAGAAAAATAAGACCCTCCCTTCCAAAGGTACCCATATTAGAAACTACAACTCTGTATCAGGGTTTTTCTTGCCTGTACCTTCCCATAGCACTCAAGTCCCCCTTCTCCCTGTTTTCAATTGATGTGCAAACATGTTTAAATCCCAGCTAACATAAATGGAACATTATGATGCTGGGTTTCATGGCTAATGTGTAAAAAAGATAAACTTGCTCTTCTGTGTAACTCTAGGAACAATCGGCAGGGGAAAAACAGTTTTATCTTCGCCCTCTTAAACTTTTGCAACTGCTAGTGAGGTACATTCAAACAGTTACCTTCTCCTGATACTGGACCAGTTGGTGGCTATAAAATCCCACATCCAGAAGTCCTTCTGTTCATTCAGTCCCATTAATCCTCCAAACAAGTACATGCCATTGCCATAAACCACAGCAGAATGACCATGTCGGGGACCTGGGCTGTTCCCACTGGATGCAGCCAGTAGAGGGGCCCATTGTTTTGTATCTGGAGGAAGATAATTAGAATTCATTACCTTTTAAACAGATACATTTTGGATGTTTCAAAGGATTTTTCCTCATATCTAGCATTATTTACACATTAGGTAACTGCTGAGAAAGTTTAACTTACCAAAATAAAAGGTCCAGAATTCTTGGGAAGCACCTTTAATATCAATGTATCCCCCATATATATACATATTGCCCCTGTAGACCACAGCACTGTGGCCCTTCCGATTAACAGGGACTTGAACCTAGAAATGGAGAGAGAAGACAAAATGGAACAACCATCCTTAATTATCGTTGCCATCACACCAATAGAAAGCAGGCAATATCCTAAGACAGGAGTGTCAAACTCAAGGCTCACAGGCTGCATCCAGACCTCAGGGTTCTTAGATCTGGCTTGCGGGGCCACCCTGGAAACAGCAAAGGACCAGCCTGTGATGCCTCTGCCATCAAAACAACCGGGGGAGAGCAGTGCGTGGCCTTCCCAGGCTCCGTTTTCAGCTGCAATAGCCTCCTGCAGCTCTGTCAGCAAAAGCGGAGCTCAGGGTGGCTGTTGCGGCCGAAAACCAAGCCTTGACGAGTGATGTTGAACTGGCCACGCCCATCCTGGCCATGCCCTTCCCAGCCCCTGGGGAAACAAACACAACCATGATGCGGCCCTCAATGAAATCGAGTTTGACACTCCTGTCCTAAGGCATTCATACTGTACTAAAATGGAAGCCCCAGCAGTACATATTTTAGCAACATCCTTCAAAAACAATGTTCCTTTCCAGTTTGCTTACATTTATCCCTATAGATGGAATCTCACTACTCCCACTAAAATGATTGAAAATCTCCATAAATTAAGAGAATGGATGTGCATATGTATTGTAGATATAAAGACATGGATGGAAAATGTATACATTCTATAGATATGTTATGTATTAAACTATATTTTGGAAGGAGAAATGACTTCAAAGTTTCCTACAGCCTACAGATGATGTTCTCCTACTGCTAAACAGGAAGGAAAACAGGAAGTCAAAACTCTGAAAATATAACTTCTGGCTAAGCCTGTGGAATCATGATTGTAAGGAAAGTAGAGGGATGTATGCATGGATGTTCCACATTTGTTTTGCCTGACCAGCATACAAGACCATGCCCCTTTAGAGACTACAATTTGAATGGGGCTCTCTTGGTTGGTCTGAGTTAAATTGTACTAGTGCAGTTGCCTTCTGCTTCCTGAGTTTCTCCACATTTAATACAGGAAGTCTTTCCAGCTAACAAAATGTATTAAAAGGCATAAGCTTTTGTGAACTTCAGCTAACTTTGACATTTACGAAGAGTTGCTAGTCTGAGGCAGGGTTTAAATTACAGGGAGGAAGGGGATGGTAAAGGAGGGAGAGACAGAGAGGTGGGATGTGAAGCGGGCACTCACCAAATCGGTTATTGCACAGATTGAATCCCACCCCTGGAGAGATATGTTGGTTATGGGGAAACTCCAGTAATTCTAACAAGGAATTCAATCTGTGAAATAATTGCATACATAAAATTAATTGCAGCCAAAGAACCATTCTTATTTCAACATTCAGAATTGAAGAGATTCATTTCCAAACGTGAAGTATGAATAATGTGAATGTCCCAGAAAGCCAGAAGCAGCAGTACCTTAAATTTACGCTGCTACCTTATGGCGGTGGCTCATCTAGTCTGGAGCAGTTTTCAAAGTATGTAACTAAGCAAGCTATTTGATCAACAAAGCAACAGGTTTCATGGATGATTCATTATATTTAGCTGTTCCTTACCTCACCCACTACTGCTGGGAGCCCACAGGCTATCCACTTGGTTGCATCTGTAGGTGTATAAAATGTCAATCATAGCATTAACCACAAGAAGGTGCTACTGTACTGCTTGCAGTGCTATGCGAGCACTAAAAGGAGAGATTGGCAGGAAAATTTTCAGGCTGTATTTCCTTTACCAACAACACACAATATAAATACCAACTCCAGATACAATTCCCAAGGCAGTGAATGGCAATGTGCTCTTCATTTTAGGAACTATTTCTATACAGCAAGGCAAATATCTTCACAATCTAGAACTCTTCATGTGTTTCAGATGACAATTCCCATGGTTCCCAGGTTCTGAGCCACTGAAGGGTATCAGACTAGAACAGGATGTCAAGCTCGCGTCATCACATGACATGTTGTGACTTTCCCCCCTTTGCTAAACTGGGTGTGGGCCTGGCCAGCATGTGATGCAACCAGCCCAGGGTCCACAAATTTGACACCCCTGGTCTAGAAAGTTAGCTCAAGTAAGGCCAATATTTAAACAGAGCAATTGTCTGTCTCAGCTACTGAGGAAAAGAAGAAAGTTACAGTACTTCCTTAACTCTCCATCCAAGCATGCAAGAGGTGGAGACAATTATTGGTTTGATAGGTTAATCTGTTCTTCATCGACAACCCTTACCAGAATAGATTGTACATGAATAAAAATACTCTTGATACAAACTAGTACATATTTGTGAAATACATGCATAAATATTTTGGAAGGATAAAACTTATCTCATTCCGCACCTATGTCATACATCCATAGAGGATTTCTCTTCTGTGTGAAAGCTGAATCCACCATTCCACCAAAGATATACAGGATATCCTGCAAATATAATAATCATTTTCCAATGAATCACATTTGCATTTTCTACAGATTATTGCCATTTAGTATAACTTTCAAACCAAAGTCTGAAAACTTCATTTTTTGGTTGAGCTTACCACAAACATCTTCAAGCTCCTATGGCTACAATAATCAGGAAGAATTACAAATTACCACTATTTATGCCAGTTTCACATAGTTCCATGTTCTTCTCAAAGCCATTCCATCAAAAATATTCAACCATGCTTCAGGTTTGACCTTAGAACCCGTCAACAAGAAAGGCAAAGAATGGATGCAAGTCCTTAAAAGTTATTTTAATCCAGTTTCCAATCCATCCATCACAATATCCAGTGACAGTTCATTTTTCAGCATGGATTAAAACCTAAACTCTTTCTCAAAATATTTTTATTTCAAAAACCAGGTAGTGCTGGTATTATGGTCATAGAGTTATGTAAAATGCTACTCATTAAGTTGATATAAGTGTTTACCTCATTAAACACCTCTGAAGGGGTGTTTTATAACCCATAAAGCACTTCCAGCTTTGCCTATTATAAACCATTGTGTCATCCCTGTCATGACTGCATTTCGGCTCACATTTTGACTAGAAGCCATCCAAGCTGATCATAAAATAGCAATAGAAATAGCACCTAGACTTATATACCACTTTACAGTCCTCTCTAAGTGGTTTATAGAGTCAGCCTATTGCCCCCAACAATCTGGGTCCTTATTTTACCAACCCCGGAAGGATGGAAACCTGAGTCAACCTTGAGCCAGTGAGAACCGAACTGCTGGCAGCTGGCAGTCAGCAGAAGTAGCCTGCAGTACTGCATTCATGAACTCAGACTGTGCCACCAAGATGGGTGACATGACATGGTCATGTGACCAAAGAATACTGTAACTGGTTGTAAATTTATTAATGTAAAATGTTTATGTAAAGTTTTAAATTAACAAATTCATGACATGTTACAATATCCCATGGTCACATGATCCATGATTTGCAATGTTTTTAGCCAGTTTCCAGCATTATTTGCTGGTTTCGGGGGGGGGGAGAACCCCGCCCATTTGGTAGAATGGATTTGTTTAAGAGCAACATGATTCATCTACTGACCACATGATTCAGGCTTAAAGCCACATGATTTCTTAATGACCATGGTAAAAATGCCACCGAAATCAGCTCCAGTCACATGGGTACCTCGACTTACAACTGCAATCATCTACAACGGACACTCCAATCCCAATTTGATCCTAAATGTGGGATTACCTATAAAGTGATTTTTAGCTAATTAGCTATTATAGCTTGCCTGATAATCCACCATTGTGTGCTCTTCCAGTTCTTCTGGGCCATCGTTTGAATTGTCCAGTTCCTCCCATTCATTACTCGCTGCAGTAGAAACAAAGCATAACGTCAATGCAGCATTTTTATTAGTATTTGCACTTGCCCTGTTTGGGAATTACAACTTTACCAGCAGAATCTGCAAATCAAATCACATCCTGGATGAAGGGGGCCATCCTGAAAAACAGACCCATTTCTTTTACCCTTCCTGAACACTTAGTTAAACATGCAGTTCAAATACCTCCAGATATCTTTTTTTTGTCCCACCACTAGCAATCTGCAGAAAAATGAAGAGGATAACATGAGAACACAGGAAGTGTTTGACGTTAGAGAGGGAAGAGAAGAATTGGCTCAGAGTTTTGGCTGCAGACCTGTGCATTTTGAAAACATCACTTCAGCCCTATGTTTTTGGCACAGTCAAGTATCCTGTGAAGTCCCAGAGTTTTCATGTTGTAATCAAGTATTCTTAAAATCCAATTTGGATCATTTCCACTCCCATTATGAAACCAGCATTCTTCTATTCCAGATATAAAGCTATTATTCTATTACAGGTAGTCCTCAACTGGTGACTACAATCAAGCCCAGAATTTGCATTGCTAAGCAAGACAGTTGTTAAAAGTGAGCTTTGCTCCACTTTACCACCTTTCCTGCCACAGCTGTTAAGTGAATCCTTGCAGATTTTAAGTTGGTAACATGGTTGTTAAGTGAATCTGGCTTCCCATTGGCTTTACTCGTCAGAAGGTCACAAAAGGGGATCACATGACCCCCGGAACAGTGCAACTGTCATAAATTCATGCCAGTCGCCAAGCACCCAAATTTTGATCATGTAAGCATAAGGATGTTGCATTGGTTGTAAGTGTGAAAAGAGATAAGCAGAGGTGGTATTCAGCAAGTTCTGACCAGTTCTGAAGAATGGTAGCAGAAATTTTGAGTAGTTCAGAGAACCTCTGATGGGAGGTTTTACTGCATTCTTCCCCTGCCACGCCCACCAAGCCACGCCCACGGAACTGGTAGTAGAAAAGATTTGAATCCCACCACTGACAAATCACTTTTTGGGTGCCGTTGTAACTTCAGTCACCAAATAAATTGTTGTAAGTCAAGGACTACCTGTACAGTCTACCATTTTGGATACATTATTGTTTCAGCTACTCGTGTAGTAAGTGCAGTTTTGTTGGATTGTATCACTGAGGCCAGCCACCTTTTTGCAATAGGAATTAGCTGGTCGCCATTTCATATAAGGTTGTGAAGGCAACAGAAACAGTAAATAAAACAGATTTGAAAGCCGATCGATAGCGGCCATATAACACCTCATTAAATATCTAATGAGATTTTTAAAATAGTCCAGATTATCTTGCTTTAAATGAAAAAAACTTTATAGAAAAGGCCTCTGCCTGGTGGCCATTTCAGAAACAGCAATACATTCCAACCGGATTGTATGATTGTAGCTTGAGGCATTTCTTTTCATGCCATAACAAAACCAAATACAGCGCACCTTACCTATTTTGAATCTCCAGAAATCACTCAAGCTAGTATTTCTCCGGCCACCGTAAACATAAAGGAACCCCCTACAGATGCAGCAGGCATGTTTGTATCGATCGCAGGGAGAAATTTTGCTCTGCTTCACTGGGTTCCATGAAAACGTTGTTTTCCTTTTCATCCCTGTGGCAGCTGGAAAACACACCCATGTGGAGATGACGTCCTCCAAATAGCTCCAAGCTAAAAAGGAAATGAGAGCTAAGAATGGAGACAAAGAGGCTACCGTAACCATTTATTTAATTGGCTTATTAACTGAATTGGCATAGGTTCACCAAAAGTAACTCTGGGTGGATAAAAATGACATATATGAAAAATGTAGGCATCCGTATTAAGAATTAAATACTATAAAAAAGCCAAATATATTGTAGAGCATGGATGTCAAACTCGCCACGTCATGTTGCCATCATGAGAGATTTCATGATGTTTTTCCCCTTCACGGAGCTGCACGTGACACATCCAGCCCGCAGACTGCTGGTTTGACCCCCCTACCGTAGAGAATAAAAATGGGCACCACAATGGAACAATCTGGACACATCGCCAGTTTCCTTTATGTGATGAAAACATTGCTCAAGAGTAAATGTGTTGTCTGTGATGTTATATCATATGAGCAGAGACAAATTGGCCCTATTCATACAAGTACACCGTGCTTTATTTTACCTAGTGTTGCCGCATGGACTGGAAACAGTTAATCCCAGGTACAGGAAATTAACAACTCTGATTAATAGCCTCAGGAAATACCCTGCTTTCAAATGAGAGTATTTATATATGTAATCAAATTAAGGAAATAAACTTATTTCAGTGTAAAAGAAAAATGGCCTGTTTCTTTTTGCATGATGAAGGAATCTGCATCTGTTTACACACACACACACACACACACACACACACACACACACACACACACACACACACGTAACCAGTATTCTTCCTATCAACAGAAGAACAAATTAATTTTTATAGCGACGTTACTTTGAATGCAAAACCCCAACCTGAAAATTCACTGAAAAGCAGTTGTCTCCTGTTAACACAATTGGCTGGTGGTCATTTCAGTGCAAGATGAGCCAAGTTCAATAAACACAATTTTGGCCATATGCAAAGAATGAAAGGGCAAAAGAATATCCCACTACAAGTAGTCCTTGACTTATGACCCCAATTAAACCCAAAATTTCTGTTGCTGAGTGAGACATTTGTTAATTGAGTTTTGCCCCATTTTATAGCCTTTCTTGCCACCATTGTTAAATAAATCACTCCAGCTGTGATCTGACTTCCACATTGATTTTGTTTGTCAGGTCGCAAAAGGTGATCATGTGACTCCAGGACACTGCAACTGTCATAAAGACATGAATACATACTAGTTGCCAAGTGTCTGAATTTTTTATCACATGACCATGGAAATACTGCAACGGTTGTAAGCTTGAAAAATGCTCATGTCACTTTTTGTAAGTGCCATTGTAACTTCAGACAGTCTCCAATTGCTTGTAAGTTGGGGACTACCTGTACTTCTTAGAAGCCAGGCGCTCTCAATTCTACAATTGTTTTTAAAAGCAACCCAAAATTCACACTGCCGCAAAGCAGCCATATTGTCACCAAATTTCAGCAGCAGCATATTCTGATAGGGTGCAGGACTTTGGCACAACCCATGGCCTATAGGCTGCCCATCCCTACCAAAAAGCAATGAGCAATAATTTGTTGTCTTCAAACATAATTTTGAAGAGTAGGAGACCTATTTATGGGATTTATAATCTAATGGATGACACTTGCCCCTCCCCCACCTCCACTGCCTGCCTGATGTCATGTCTCTGCCCTTCAACTTGGCTGACATCATTTTCTGCTTAGTTTCAGGTAGCAAAAGACCTTGAGCGAATCCTGGATGCTAAAAGTAGGATAAAATGGAGAAAGTGAAGTAAAAAAGGTGTGGAGGTTAAAGATTTACTGGAAAAATCAAAAGAGGAAGTAACAATTTTTAATTCTACTCCTATGATGATCAATCAATATACAAAGTGGCAATAATGAGCAGAATGAAATTATATCTGTGTCATGTGGGTATATGCTAATTTTGTATTTTTGTCATGTTTATGTAGTGTATGTTGGAGATGGTGACCCTTTGAGAGCTGTATGCAATGAAATTTCATTTTAATGTATGCTGATTAGTGTACATTCAAAGTGGCAATAAAGTTATTCTAAGTCTTAGGTCTTCCAGTTTGGGCATCTTCAGCAACAGACCGAAATCTGCGATCGTGCACGATTTTGATCCATGCTCACCACTGGAGCGCCCCAAGCGCCCCAATTTTGAATTCGGGGCTGAAGCCACCCCATAGAGGTGGCGAAAAGGGGCGAGACCACCAGCTGAGTCGAAGGGAGCCACATCTCTCCTCCTCGGCTTGGCATTACTCCCTTTCCCAAAGGCGGTTGCAGCGATGGTCAGAAATGGCCACCTCAAAGAAGAACCTGACCAGACAAGATTGAGCAAGAGGGAAGACAAAGCGAGAGAGCTTGATTGACCAGGCTAAGCTGAGATAACATCTATGCAAGGTACCTTGGAACTAAAATTATTAAAAGCGTTATTCCTAAAAGAAGATTTTTAAAGCGGCAGAGAAAAGAAGGGAAAAGGAAAAAAGTTTATTTTTTCTTTCTCAAATTGATAGCTGCAATCGGCTTTGAAAGTTAAAAAAGAAGAGACTCAACTAAGAAATTTGTGTTGATTTACTAACACTAACAGGTAATCCTAACCTGAAATTAAAGTGTCAAAGGGAAAATAAAGATTTTTTTGGACATTCTAAAGCCCTCAAAAAGGAGGAAAGTGGAAAGAAAAAGAAAGGGTGGACTTGGAAATAACAGAGGGTGGTATTGCCTGGAAATAAAAAGAATTAACTGTGAAACTTTAAAAAGATTTCCAATGGATATACTGTAACTGAAACTTTGCTACAAATAACAGAGCCCCCGGAAAGAAAAAGTGTAAGAAAGAAGCAAGAAGAAAGAGCTTTGGATTACTTGGTGATTTTTGGAATTTTGGGTGTTCGATTTTTAGTGGTTTGAATTAAAATCAATCGGGTGGTTGTTTACAAGTGTTTAAAATGGCAGTACTCCTTGAGGAATTAAAAATGGAACTTTAAAAAAATGAAAGAAGAGTCGCAAGAGGGAAGAGGATCCTTTGGCTTCACACTTCAATTTTTAGAAATGGAAATTTTGAACTATGAAAAACAACAAGAAATGCTTGAAGAACAAGAAGGGCTGGACAAAGAAGAAACCATCTTTAACAACCAAAAAATGCAATGTGGGGTAAAATGGAAAAAGGGGGGAAAGGAGTTAAAACTTTAAGCCTTGGGAAAACAACTAAAAAAACAGAATAGTTTGAAAAGTAAATATCACATTAGGAAGAAGCAGAAGAGAGGATTACAGAAAGGAGAATCAGAGAGACAGGGATACAAAAAGGATGGAGAGAAAAAGAGGGGAAGATAAAAAGGGAAAAAAGTTATAAGGGACAGAAACAGGAAATAAAGAAACGGGAAATGTACAAGGATTAAAGGTATTAGTCTACTTAAAAGACATAGAGATAATGGTTAAAATATAAATTAAAAGAGGATTCTGCAAGTGTACAAGAGATGTTATATTAGAAATAGTAAAAAACTAGAAAATATGAAACAGGTGATTAAAATGAAAGATAAAACTGGTATTGTGATGTCATGGAATGCTTGCTAGGAAATAAGAGGAAGGAATGAAAATAATTTGTTTTTAAGGATTTATAAAATATAATTGAAGAGATGTGAAAGATTTATAATGAAATCAATGTCAGTTTTCAGGATGAATGTGAATGTATTAATCATTTTATTCATTATTTTTATATATTTTTTCTTCTTTTAGAATTAAGTGTGTATTGTTAAGAGAAAGCGGAATTCAGCTGATAAGAGTTATATGATATAAAATAGATATTAGAAATTGAATGTTATAATTGTTATAATTGTATAATGTTTAAATTAAATGTTTAATGAGATTTGAAAGGATAATAATTTTAAAATATAAAAGTGACACACTCTATTTGGTAAATATAGGGGGAACCTTGCTTTTTAATGCCTGGAAGGAGAGGGAATTTTCTTCTTTCTCTTCCCTTTCAGGTGATGATGGAAAAGAATGTATGGAATTGTAAGTAGGACAGACAAAAGTACAAATATAATGACTAGAAAGACATAGAAATTTAGAAAAAGATATGTAATTGAATTAGAAAGGAATGAGATAATTATAAAATAAGGCTGAGGAAAGTAAGGGAAGAGAAGAATTATTGAAAAATTGATAAAATAGTGATAATATATGAAATTGAATACTAAGATGAATATGCAACTGAGATTATGTCTGTATTGAGATGTGATAACCTGGGATCATGCTGCTCTCAAAAAAAGATGTTTTATTTCTATTGTGTTTTGTGAAAACCCAATAAAACTTTTACTAAAAAAAAGTTATTGTAAGTCTTCTAAAGCTAAAAGAAAGCATGAGGTGTGAGAGCAGGGATGAAAAAAATAAAACAAATTTATTCAGCGTACAGGAGGACATAAAAGTCACACAAGAAATACTCCCAGCTGGCAGAGGGGGGAGCTGACGTCACAACAAAGGTCTGAGATCGCTGCCGATATCTTTGCTCCTGGACGGTCCTATCGGATCTAAACTGTCCCGAAGAGACGGTGAAAGAGAAGAGCGCAGGGATACTGCAAAGTCCCTGGTAGATACAGGAGAAGCTCTTCTTGCCAGCGGCAAAGAGGCAGCCATTAAAGCTGCTGAAGTTGGGACAGCTCCGAAACGAAAGAGAGGAGTTGGCCGGTTGGTGAGAACTTTTTCTTCATTTCTAAGATTCTGAAAGGACACCCTAAGGAAAAGAAAGAATCTGCAAAACTTTTGACAGAAGTGATTAAGCGGTGATTTTAAACAGGAATGTCAAAGTAATTGTTTTTTCTCATTGCTGGATTTTTCTATACATGATCTTATATTTTTGAAACTGGACTGAGTTTTTTTTTCCATCTATTTTTTTTTCTCCTTGATTTGTAACATTTTAGACTAGAGACTCCCTTTTAATTATTTCTTTTTTTAAAATATTCTTTTTCTTTTTTTTATTATCCTTTTGTATTTTGCTTGGAAAAGGAGGAGGAAAGTGAAAGCAAAGAAACTTTGTAACACTGCAGTAGAGGCTTGGAAATATTTTATTTCTCTTGTGGCCAGACAAAGCTGAGAAAGAAAGACTGAGACTTTTTTTCAAGGACATTGCTATGATAAGATAGAGGGAAGAGCATGGGAGAGTATTATTGCAGGTGCTCTTCTGGTGGGTTTCTATAAAAGCTGGAAGTCTGGTGTTGCAAGTTTATAGGGAAAAAAAGGTGATAGTTTTCTGGAGAAGAGAGTTATAACAGAGCCTTGAATCGCCAAGTGCAGTGTTGTTCTCTTGATTTTTCCTAAGCTGTGCTACCCTCCTCACAAGTTTACTTTTTGAAATAGCTATTTGGATTTTTTTAGTTCTTTGGAACTTGTCTTTTGCTTTTTTTTTGGGGGGGGGGGGTTTGGGGGCTTGCCTTTGGAAAATTACTTTTTACGTTTGCTTTTATTTTAAAAGAAAAGTTTTAATATTAATGATTCCTTCCTTTTCTTTTTAGGGAGTAGCCTCTTTTTCTTTTTTCTCTCTGCCTTTTGGTATTTTTGTTTTTCCATCTACCTTCAATACTGCTTTTTCTTTTTTTCCTTTTTTTTTATTCTTCCTGGCCTTTTTTTTTTTTTCTTTTTGCAGCCTTTTATATTTGAGACCTCTTAATTGGATTAAGATGTTGAAGAGCTTGAAGAATTTTTTCTTTTTTTTAGCTTTTTATTCCTCTTTTCCATCTTTTTTAGGACTTTACAACTTTTTCTTTTGTGTGTGTTTATGGTCTTTTCCTTCATTTTTGATTTCCACTGTCATCTAAACCAACTGATTGGATTTAAGGTATACAAGAACCTGAAAGAACACTTTTTTCCTTTTTTTATCATTATTACTATTTGGCTTCTGTTCCTACTATTTTTATTTGGGAATTGCAATTGGTTACTTCACAATTGGATTAAGGTCTAGAAGAACTGAAGATTTTGAATTCTTTGAAATGAGTAGGAAATAACAGCTCTGGTTCTTCAACTTCTACCTCCTCTCTCCACATCTGAGGACAATGTTAATACAGACAATGTTAAGGCAAGAGAAGAAAAGAACAAGAAAGTGACTCTGCAGATGATTATGCAAGGAATTCAAAACATTCAAACAAACGATCAGATCAGAGAAGATTGAAAAGAGAATAGAGAATATCAAACAAAGAACAGAGAACATTAAACAAAGAACAGGGAAACTGATGAAAAAGGGAGAACATCCAACAAATGATGATGAGTATGAGGAGACTACTAAAAATTGAACAGATAAAGAGATAAGAAGATTGGAGACATTGACAACAGATTAACTGTGGTTGAACAAGATAAAAGTGGTATGTTGAGATGGGAGATGGACAGATCAGAATTTTATCTTAGATTCCAAAATATAGAAGGAGAAAAAAGGACAAAATCTAGCTGAGATAATGATAGAAATATTGGCTGAAGCTTTGGAAATAACTGAAAGAGAAGATGATGGATGGAATAGATGAGGTCTATCAAGTCTTCATAAGATACACAATGAGAAATAGCCTACCAAGAGAAGTTCACATCAGATTTACAAAGAAAGCCATTAAAACACAAATATTACAGTGGCAAGAGGAAAAACTTGAAATATAAAGATAAGGAGATTGTGGTCTTGAAACAAGTGCCCAGAAGAGTGAGAGAGATGAGAGAGAATACGATTCTTGACCAAATTGCTTCTTAAAAAAGAGGTGAATTATAGAATGGTGGTTTCTAGAAGGTTTATGTTCACATGGCAAGAACAGAGATACAGAATTGATTCAATTGAGAAAGCTGATTATTTTACAGAATTTTTCAGAGGGAAAGAGGAAGAGGCAGAAAAAGAAATTGTATTCCAAGAGGACAACCAAATGACGACTGGAAAAGACGAAGGTGCAGTGGCAGAAAGGGGAGGCTGAAGCACACACAAACCAAGATCTACGAGAGCTGTTAAACCTAACTACAAAATTTAACGCATGGAAGAAAAAAATTAATTACATAACATAATGGACTTAATTCAGCCATTAAAAAGACATTTTTTCATAAATTAGAGAAATTAAAATTGATATAATTCTGCTGACAAGAAGTACATATTAAAAGCAATATGAACAATTGTTGATCACGCCAAAACTAGGGAAAATATTTTACCTCCTTGACAATGCAAGAAAAGGAGTGGTTTTATATATTAAAGAGACCATTCAGTGAAATTGATTTTATACTGATGACGACGGAGAAATACTAATGGTGGAAATAATGGATAATATTGAAACACTCCTGATTGCAATCTATGCCCCGAATGACAAACAAGAAGAATTTTGATAGATAAAAATTAACATATGAAAAATAATTGGACTATGCTAATATATATTATGATGGGAGATTTATGGAATTCTAAACAAACTGGACTATACAGCAACAGAAAACAATAAAGCAAAACAGAAAGACTCTCCTCAAATCTTTTTTTAAAATGGTAGATGAATATAACTTAAAAGATACATGGAGAAAAAGAAATGCTAAAATAACAATACACCTTCTACTCAATAGACACTTTATCATGGCCCAGAATAGATATGATATGGATGTCAAACAGAATTGTTAACTAATATTCAAGCAATAAATATTGAAACAAGTACTTGGGCAGATCACAATCCAATGACAATTAAATGGAAAGGACAAAGAAGAGATCTAGATGGACGTTAAACAATACTATTTTAAAGGAAAGACTTCCACAGGTGGATGGAGAAGAACTGGCTTTTTTCTTTAGGAAAACAAAAAGAAGACACATCAATCCAGAATGTATGGGATACAATGAAGGCATATGCCAGAGGCTTGATAATAGAACATACAAGGAAAAGAAATACCATGAAAGATTAGCTTTTAAGGCCATTAGAGGATTAGTATAAAGGACTTGAAAAAGAGCTACAGAAAATGCCACAGAAAAAGGACATTAAGTTAAAATGGATATAATCAAACAATATGGGTCTAATAGAAAGAAGATTAGCACAGAAATTTAGAGGTGTTAAACAGAACTACTTTGAAGATGCAAATAAACCAGGTAGATGGTTCGCATATAATTGAGAAAGGAGAAAGAATCAAGAAAAATATTGCAATTAATAGATGATCAAGGCCAGTTTGCTATGGTAGTAAGAGAAGGAAATAATATTTGAGACTATTATGGGAAACTATACACAAGAGAAATATTGATGAGGAAAGAGTCAAACAGTTCCTACAGAATGCTAAGTTATCCCAGATACCCGAAAGAGATTGAAACAATGTTAGAAAAGCACTATAACGATGATGGAGTTAACTGAAGCACTCAAGAAGCAAAATATGGAAAGGCACCAGGCCCAGATGGACTCCAGCAGAATTTTAACAAAACTTACAAAGAAGCTTATATTACTTTGTTCCAAAAGAGGAGGCCGATCCATTACAAATCAAGACTATCGACCTATTTCCTTACTAAACGCACGATTATAAATTTTTGCTTCAATATTGGCAGAAAGACTTAAAAATATTTAAATAATTGTAATCCATCCTATCAAAATGGATTTCTGCCAAAGAACATATGAGAGTAATCTTTGGATATTTTGGATACTACGAGGCTCTGATATTTCTAGATGCACAGAAGGCATTTGATAATGTGAATTGGCGATTCATGTTATTACTGTTGGAACAGATGGGCTGTGCTAGAAAATTTATTCAAGCAATAGAAGCTATACAATCATAAGCAAATGGCAAAGGTAATGATAGAAGGAGAACTGACAGACTCTTTTGACATAAGAAAAGGAACAAGACAAGGGTGCCCAATATCCTCTCTTGTTTGTGTTAACTTTGGAAGTGCTAAATGGAAATATTAAAGATGAAAGAATATAAAGGGGATGGAAAATTAAAAGAAAGAATTTAAGTTGCAAGCATTTGCAGATGATCTGGTTTTTATCTTAGAAGACCCACTAAGAAACAGCATTCAAAATTGATAGAAAAGATAGAGACATATTGAAAGGTGGCTGGTTTGAAAATAATAAAAGATAAGACAAAGATCTGACAAAGAATATGCTATCAAGACAAAAGGAAGAACTGGAGGACCTATTAAAATTAGGTCACGAATAAGATCAAGTACTTAGGGATATACTTGACAGCAAGATGCAGGACACTAAAAGAGAATAATTATATTCAAACTTAAACAGCAGATAGTGTTAGATTTGGTGAAATGGGAAAATTTACAACTGTCATTATTGAGAGATATCAACAAATCAAGATGAATATATCACCCAGAATTTTTTGTTTGTTTCAAAACAATTCCAATTAGGCTTGAAAAAGACTATTTTGAAGATTTAATAAAATTGTGTTGAAATATATATGGCAAGGTAAGAAAGCGAAATAAAGTTAAAACTTTTACAAGATGCTAGAATAAGAGGAGGATTTGGTTTGCCTAATTGGGAGTTTGTATAACAAGCTACAAATCTGATGTGGGTTAAGGAATGGATAACATTAAGAAATATAGATTGTTGGCATTAGAAGGACATGATCTGTTGTTGGGGTGGCATGCTTTTCTATGGTATAAAGGAACTAAAACACAGGAGTACTTTAGAAGACATTATATACGGGAGTCTCTGTGGTTTAATTAGGAGAAGATTAAAAGACAATGCTATTTGAAAATTCCAGTCTGGCTATCGACTATTGAAGCATTTTCTTTCCTATAATATACAAAAAGGAACAAACTGATATGGTGAAATATTGAATGAAAGGGTGAACTTAAATCTATACAAAACCTAGAGGAAAGGGATAAGATGAATTGGTTTTCATATGCAAATACATTCAAGGTATGATAAAGATTCTAAACAGAAGGTTTTCTATGATAAACTGACCTAATTTAGATAAGATTTTGAGAGGGTACTGTGAAAAAGGTGATTAAAAAATTGTGTGGATGTTTATTAAAATTAACTAGAAGAAGAACAAGTTAAAGAAACATTTATTGCTTGGGGGAAGAATTTTGGATATGGGATTGATCCTAGAGAAATGGCAAAAATTGTGGTCTCAAAATTATAATTGACAATGTCACAGCCATATAAAGAAAATTTGTATAAGATGTTTTACAGTGGCATTTCCCCCCGACAAGAATAGCAAAAATGTTCAAGAATAAATCCAAAAAATGTTGGAAATGTCATAGACCACCTGGCTTATATTATCATAATGTGGTGGACTTGTGCGGATGCTAAAAAATACTGGACTAAAATCCACATGGTTGGAAAAAATGACAAAAAACATATAGATTTGAAACCAGAGATATTTTATTGGATTTTACCTGAAATATATAGTAAAGACTTGAAATACCTAATTGTAAATGTATTAACAGCGGCTAGGATTGTATTTGCTAAAACCTGGAAAAATGAAAAACACCATCACAGGAGAAAATCATTAAGAAAATATTGGAATGTGCTGAAATGAGTAGATTGACATTTGAAATTAGAGAACAGAATGATAAGCAATTTTATAAAATTTGGGGTCTATTCTATCAATGGTTAGACAATAAAATATAGTAACGAAATATGTAGACTTTTAGAAAATATTAAATATATAAAGATGTATTTTTTCCTTATTATATCTACAAAATGATTTTAGGATAGATTTGGGATAATATGAATTGTCACAAAATAAATTAAGTAAAATATGATTATTTGCAAAAGCATGAATGAATAAACGTATAGTCAAATGATTGATTAATAATGATATTAAAGTATTTAATATTTGATTGAAAATATGAGATCATATACAATGTAATTGTAATTGAAGACTACGAAATGGAAGGACAAAATAATTTGTAAACCAACAGGCACACTGTATGTACATATATGGAAGATGGCCTGATGTTTTTATGTTGTTTATGTTTGTTTTAAAAACCAATAAAAATTTTTTGAAAAAAATAAATACTCCCAGCTGTTAAACTGTATTATAATTTTTCTCATGAAAGAAAAAATCGCATTCTATTGGTGCCAACAATAAAACAATGTACTATATCACTCCGTAAAACCAGTTCTTGGCCTCTATAAATACATTGGCAAAGCAACAATGGACAAAAATGAGCTAAACACACAAACATTAGTGGAGGTTTTTTGCTATTATAATTACACATGATCCTCCACTCTTTTGGGCACTGCTGATGGTTGTGTGTTTTAGCATATGGTTAAACTGACCATCATTTTTAATGTATTGAGGTCATTAACGATAAAAGCTTTATAGACAAGCTCCAGGCAGTAAAGGTTAGGATAGCTCATGCAAGCCATTTAATCCATCAACCAGTTTTAGAGCTAGAAATATGTGATATGGTAAGGGATCCAATGACAAGTAAAACTGACCAGAAAAAAAAGACAGGGCTATTCCCCAGACAAGCTTCAAAACTATTTTTCAGGAGCTCTATTATTTGTTCTCCGTAATTTATTATTCTTCTAAGGCAAAAAGATGCAATGGTGTAAAAAAAAAAACACTAAGCATGATTCATCCCTTTCTGTTCCTCTTTCTCTCCAGGTTTTTTTTCTTTTTAAGTTTAAAAAAATATTATCAATTACTCTACATGCTTAATTAGTTAACTGGAACCACCAAAATATTTGCAAATTAGCTCTTCTTATTTTGTATCTGCAATACACAAGGGGATAACATTAAATTCATTCAAAAGATAGGAGGCGTTTGAACCCAAAATACAGATGACACTGTCTTGGTTGCAAAAAAAAAAGGAAAATATCTAACACGAACAATTCTAAAATAGGAGACTGAAAAGATTGGGCTTTCTTTGAACATCAAGGAAACAAAAGTCACATCTACTGGAAAACTAGAGGAATGTAAGACAATGAGATAGTTGATAAGTTTGATTTTTCTAGGCTGCAGTATTAGTAAAGACAATTGTACAAAATAGAAAGAATGGTGAGCAAAAAGGAATGCATATAAACTCATCAACAACTGACATTTCAGACAAAATTTAGAATGGTCAACATATACTGGGGCTTGTATCAATGGAGGAACAGATTTAGGAAAAAGATTTACTCCTAGAATGCTGGAAGCAACTGCTTCACACTTATTGGACAACCCAAAGGATCAACCATTGAGTATTAGAGGAAATCGAGCTCAAAGGATCAACCATTGAGTATTAGAGGAAATCGAGCTCAGATGTTCATTAGAAGCAAGGATCTCAGTACAAAAGTCATGTTAGACACAGCATGAGGACTGATAGAAAAGATAATGATGGACAAGACTGGATCAAAGGAGAAGCCAACAACACATGAGGGGGCGAGGCAGAGCATAAGAAGCTATATGAATGCACCTTTAAGAGCTCTATAATGCAGTAATAGGTAGGTCAACTTGGAGAGCTTTTATCCAGTCACCAGGAATCAAGTACAACTCTAAAGAACGTAATACATGTTTAGCCACACTGATGAACGGATTTATTTATGAAATGTATTGGTCACCCCATCTTACCAAAGGTTAACTCCATGGTATCATGGGCAAACATTATTTCTCAAGCTAAGTTCCCCCCACAAACACATACAAATTGGATAATTCAGAAGTAAATTATATGATAGGAAAGTTCTACCTAAAAGAAAAGTTCTACATAATGTTAATAGTCCCCAAACCCAAAAGACTTAGGCGGCAGTCCAGCATGAATTAAAGCCAGTTTGCAAGTCTCTTATTACTTCACTTTTGTTCTGTACTTCTGACTGACATGGTCTCAGATTTTTTCTTCAGTAAGATAACAGAACATATTTCCCAACAGAGAGTAAATTCAATGTGAGAAGTCGTTTTGAAATAAACATCATTTTGTCCTTTGGCCTTTCCTGAACAGCAAGACATTCTCAGAAGAGGCTTCTGGGGTCCCTCAGATTGTTCCAAAATACTGTACCTTATCCTTTGAACCCAATAAAGAAAATCTGGTGGCTGCAAAGGCCTCTGAGGATTTCAGCTCTGGAGCTTGTTTTTCACACCAGGGCTCAGCTGTTGAACATGAGAAGCAACAGGGGAAGGAAAGGTCATCTATTCACTAATAAATGTCGATAAGCAGCTGCCACACACATCTAGATTTTGGGTAGAGGGGTAGAAATTTCCAATAGGAAGTTGAAACTTAAAGAGACACCCCAGTGCAATTTGGTATTTGTTTAGCAGAGCACTGCTTAAATACTTTGCAGTGCTAGAAAACTGCAAAGGCATGCTGCAAAGTGCAAGTAAAAGGACAGATATTGGAAGTAATCAGCAGTTTTCTGCCCCATCATCCTTTAAACTCAGCAAGATGAGAGCAAGCAGGAAATGGAGATGATCTTTCACACTCAACCAACACAGTGGAAGGGGTGGAATAGTCAGTTATGAAAGGGAAAAAAAATGATATTACACTATTTCCTTTTTGAAAATCCCTCTGAAGTTGAAGGAAATGAAGCCTTAAACATAAATGCAGTAGCTTTCAACGGGTGCTCTGGAGACCCTTGGAGACCCCAGGGATCTTTTCAGGGGATCTGCAAAATCAAATAACTATTTTAAAACGTTTCCATTTTTAATTTCTAATGCACCAACATCAATAAATGTACCAGAATCCTCAATCTCTTTTGAGAAGGTAAAGGGATCTTTGGATCGAAACGTTTTGACAGCCGCTGGACTAAAACCGAACTTTCTCTCTACCCCCAACCCAACAAATAATTATGCAACATCACAACGTCCCATCATCTTCCTGGTTGGGAATGATGGGAGATTCGCTGTAGGCTGGAGAAGAAGCTACCAGGTCGATGGGATGTAGTACCCTCCATCCCCCACCGCCGACCCAACCCCGCCAAGAAATGCTGACGGCTTCGCGGAGGTTTCTTTACTTCTCCTTGAAAATTCAGAGAGGGGAAGCAAGTCAAGCAAGGCAGTGAAGCCGAGAGGCACAAGCGCTCCGGGAATGAGAACGTGTGAATAAGCTTCCCCCATCAACCACGTTAAAAAAAATAAAATGAAATGAAATTGAGAGGGAAGAAACCCGAGGCGAACACTTATAGTCATCGACACACGGAAAGAATCCAGTTTCAAAATTCGAGGAGGTGAACCTGATATTTCGCATTACACAACCCCAACCGTCACCACTCCCCGCCACAACACATACCGTTTGCAATCGGCGGCCCGCCCTGCATGCCCTCGGCAACCCGCTCGCCTTCAGGCCAAAACCGTCCTCCCCCCCCCCCCCTTTGCCGTTTCCTTGCGGATTCCGTCCCACCTTTCCTCCACCCCGCCTTCTCTCGTAAAAACAGCCGGGTGCTCTGCTTTTTTCCTCCCCGCTATATCGCCGCCTCCTTCAGTCTCCGCCGCTAGGCGGCGCTCGGATCGCATCGCTCGCCTCCACTCAAGGCCCCGCGCGGCCAGACACGCCGCCCACGTAGGCAGCGACTGGCTGAGGGCGCGGGAAGGCGCGAGTTTGCCTTTATTATTATTATTATTATTATTATTATTAATTATTATTTTATTATTATTAATTATTATTATTATTATTAATTATTATTATTATTATTATTATTATTATTATTTTATTATTATTATTATTATTATTATTATTATTATTATTATTTGTCTTTTACACGCTTCGGGTGTAAAAAGGGAAAAAATGTGGCGCGTTTGAAAAGAGCGGGTAGGGAGGGGGGAAATGTACCGTTAAGGGCATTGCCACGTCAGGATGCCCCCAAGCGGGCAACCCGCGGTTTTTTTTGTTTTTTAGTTCTCTTGCGTCTGGGGAACGCATGTTGTTGTGATTTGGATTCGTAGGTCGCAAGAACCTTAGAAACGCGGGTCAAGAAACAAGGGATTCCTTTGCCCGACTGTGGGCAAGCACACCATACAAAATACGTTCCCTAGCCGGAGTTCACGCGTCACTGAGGAACTCCCAACGTGCTTTAGTTTTGGCGCGCCTCTTTGTGGGAATGTAGCTGTTGTGGTTTCTGCTTCGATCGCTCACGTTAAGCAAACCATCTTTTTCTCCATTGTCATTCCAGGAAAGCTTTCAGCCGCTCCGATCCTTAGTCATTGTGATTTTTGCCTCTTAAAATAATCTGAGGAGTTAAAGGCGCTCTCGGATTCGAGGAAGTCTTCCTTTTCCAAGTGAAAAAACTCGCGCGCATTCCTGACACGCAGAACTTGGAAGAAAGCCTCCACGGAGCTCGGGGCCAATAGCGGAGCCATTCCCAGTTGCCTTAGCTCATCGCCCATAGCCTCCAGCTAGCATAAAACCCAAAGAACTGGAGGTTGTGATGGGTGTTTCTTCTCTGATTAAACTTGCTTTTTTTTTTTTTTTTGTGGGGGGGGGGGAGATCCGCTTCCAATGATTTAAGTTATCCTTTAAAAGACGAAGCCAAATAGGAGCAGTGACAAAACCTCACCCCTGGGAGAACTGCCAGAAAAAAAAATTGAGAACTCTTGCATTTTTCATGATATATGTAAATTGTATATGAATACGTTTGGTCTTTTTTTTTTTTTTGTTTAAAAGCAGGGGATCCCTCAGTCTTTTGCAGCCCACGTTTTATTTTAAAAAACTACGGAAAGTGCAACTACAAAATAGCTTCTCAGAAGCTGTGATTAATCCCAATTGATTTTGGAAGTCTGCTTGTTTGCTCAATCCACTGTTGGAAGAAATCTCCTTCTGGTTCAGTTCCAAGTGGCTTCAGTTCCAAGTGGGGAAAAAGACACTGGAAACATGGAGGCTGCTTGGAAAGATGGTTTAATGGTGGACAGGACCAGAAGTGGTATTCAGCAGGTTCTGACCAGTTCTAGAGAACCGGCAAATCCCACCTCTGGAGATTTTACAAGTATCCTTCCCCTGCCGCGCTCATCAAGCCATGCCCACAGAACTGGTAGTAAAAAAAAATGAATCCCACCACTGGACAGGATCACATGGCTTGGAGCTCCAAAGTGAAAAGCGAAGGACCACATGCTTCAAGGTGTTGGGTGAAGGAAAAGAAGGACCAAGACCCTGAGAGACCCTTAGTTTTATACCCTCTGTTGGGCCCCACCTTAGCGTTTCCTGTTCCTGTGTAGGAAATGTATCCCATTGGCTGTCAGACTCCATGGGGCGGGGCTCTTAGATAACTGTAGGCTTTGTCTGGACCACATGGCTTCACCTGAGTGCTGGCTGATGCAATCTTCCTGGGCCATGTGGTGAGATAGGTAGAGGGCTTTGTTATGTGGAATACTCTGGCCCAGGCCTTAATGGACCGCCCATTAACAAAGGTGGGGGTGAGCTTCTGCTTCTGAGTTTCTATTTCTCTTTTTAGGGGAAATATTCTGCCTTTTTAGTATATAGCAATAGCACTTAGACTTCCATACTGCTTTATAGTGCTTTACAGCCCTCTCAAAGCAGTTTACAGAGTCAGCATATTGCCTCCAACATTTTGGTTCCTCATTTTACCCACCTTGGAAGGATGGAAGGCTGAGTCAACCTTGAGCCTGATGGGATTCGATCTGCCAAATTGCAGTAGGAATAGCTTGCGGTATTACACTCTAACTACTGTGCCACCAAGGCTCATATAATTATAAAATATAAATATACATTACTCATACATCCTAAAATATTTCATTTTCCTAGGGGAGGAGTGGGTTTTAACTTCCAACATCACAATATAGTATTAAGCTATGAAAAGGCTTATTTGGTTTCGGCTTAATGTGTCGTGGTTTGTTAACTCTAATTGATGGTATTACTGAAAGCACCGTGGCTTATTCAACAAACCATGGTTTGGTATCATGCTCATGGCTTTGTATGTCCACCCTTGGCAAATTAAGCAGTGCTATGTATTGGAGTCCTGTCCTGGGGCTGGAGGATACGAGGGTCTGTATAGAGAACAACAGGTTTCATCTCAACCCTAGCAAGACTAAGTGGCTTTGGGTTTGGGAGCTGTTGGTCCTGGGGATTTACCATATTTGGTTCTGGATATGGTGGCGCTATCCCAAACAGACCAAGTGTGCAACCTGAGGCTTTTTCTGGATTCATGGCTCCTGCTCAGAGCAGGTGGCAGCTGTGGCCAGGAGGTCATTTGTGCAATTCCATGTTGTGCACAGGTTGTGCCCGTACTTGGCCCAGGAGGTTCTGCCCACAGTCACTCATGCCGTGTTCATCTCTCAAATAAATTACTGTAATGCTATATGAGTTGCCCTTGAGGAGCGTCCAGACACTGCAACTGGTACACAATATAACCATGCAGAAGGTTATGTGTGCTTCCTGATCAGCGCACATTAAACCTCTGCTTCCATAAGCTGCATTAGTTGCCCATATGCTTGTGGGTTCAATTCAAGGGGCTGGTTTTGACCTATGAAGACTCATATGGCATGAGATGGATTATTTGATGAACCACTTTTTTCTGGTTACATCTACCCATCACAACCAGCAGGAGAGGCAAGATATAGATATTTTCCACCATACACCTGCCTGGGGCTCATCACCCCAGATCTTAGATTGGCCTTGATATTCCCAGCCTTTAGGAACAATAAAAGACATGATTCTACCATCACAGTCCTGCAATAGTAGAAAGCTCTTAGAATTACTATTATCAGTGTGATATTGTTTTAGTTAAAGTTATTAGCTGCCCAACTCTGATGGCTGTGTTGAGTTGATGCAAGATGAATTCTACCACTGATGATTTTCCGGTTAATAATTGTGAAAAACTTTTATATCTATATTGGTTTTCTTTATTGGTTTGTTCTTACTTGTTGTAAGTCACTCAGAAAGGTGGGCAGCTGTACAAATTGAATGAATTAATACGGAAATAAATAAAACAATGCTTAGCTGTGTTTCTTTCAGAAAAGAAAAGAAAAAACATTCATAAAATTTGAGAAGCCCTGTGATAGCTAGTTTAAATGTGATTTATTAAAATAGTCTATTTTTTACACGTCCCTAATTTAACTTAATTCATGTGGATGGGAGGTGAATTGAAGTCTTAAGTCATACTAGGGTTGGGGGGGATTTTCTAGTCTAGTTTACTTCAGAGAGATAGCATTGTGCAAATCAGATTTTGTGGTTTGTAAGCCATGAATAATAGTTTAGCAAACCCAGCCAATGATAATATATTAAATAATGCTGGTTGGGTAAATCAGTATTTGCTATGATCAGTAAACTGGTTTAATTTTAACTGATTCTTATACCAACCAGCAATAATATTCTAACCTGTTTATCTTTTTAACTTGTTTACAACAGATTTTTCTTTAAAAGAGCAAAAATTGCTGTCTGGTGAGCCCTGATGCTACCTAAAGATAATACACCTCTCAACAAAATCTATTTCCTATAGGCAAGAATCAGGTGAGGCATAATCAGCAATTATTCAGTAATCTCTTTAGAAACTTCCTTCAGTTGCTGTTGAGAAATTATTTTCTTCTTCCTGCAAGATGCATCAAAAATAAAAGCGCACAATCTCTTAAAAAAAAAATGAGAGACTGAATGAAAACCTGAAGCGCTGGGACAAAAAAAATAAAAAAGGAAAGAACAACTGAAAGCATGTGATGACAACAGTGATGGCTGAATAGCTTCAAATGGAACTTTCTCCCCTTGTAAGGCTTCCATTACTTTTTCCAGTAATCAGCCAATGTTGCAGGCCTGGTGAGAATTCTCAGCTGGGCAAAAATGTTTGCTCCCTTGATATGCTGGCAGGGATCTCATCTGGACACCAGTCCTGCGGGGCCCAAAGTCACATTACCCCATTGTAAGTAGGAGACATGGGGAGATCAAATTAGTTCAAAGCAGAAGAAAACCTAGCATTTTATTTAGGTAGCGCTATTATTACCAGTTACCAAGCATTTATCTAACTAATTCTATTTGTGCAACGTTTGCCTTGAGCTGCAAGATAATGTCCTGTGAAGAGCACAAACCAGTCTGCACTGGGGTTAGCTAACCCTTCTAAACAGCAAGCCGGTCGTAGAAAGTCTGCTTCTCATTTTACTTTTCATTCATCTTCTCAATGGCACAGCTGAGTGAAATGGGCAGAAAAAGACGGAGTATGGCACCGACTCCAATCGCAATCTGTCTGGTCAGATCATCCACAGTTGTGTGCTCTGATGCACAGTTAGGTTGCTATTCAAGAAGGTGATTGCCAGAGTCAATCAGGTTGTGTAAACAGAGCCAAGGACTGTTGGGGGAAAAGGATTGGGGGAAAAAAGGATTTGAGTTTATTTTGTTGATCAGCCCAGAGGCCATATCAAAGTGCAGAGATCCAAACACAAATTACTAAAATATTATAAAAACAATTTAAAATGGAATTGGAATAAAATACAATTTAAAATGAAATTGAAATAAAATAATTTAATATAGAGATAAATAAAACAAAATATTTCAGCATCACCCCTACAATCTACCCCAATCAGTCCCACATATGCTGATCTCAACCGAATTATTTTGCTCAAGTACTATGCCATACTGTTTTCAAATTCTGGCAGCACATAAGGTAAGTGCTCTGACCCAGCCTTAGCAGAAACAAGAAACAGACTCCTTGCCCCCCCAAAAAAAACCTATTTATCTCCTATGAATTAATGACATTCACACACCAAAAAGTCCAGGCAATAGTCCTTCAAAGAGTTAAATGCAGAAACAAACCTTCTCAGCTCCTTGAGATAATTGCCAGGCTGTGAAGCTGCAAATTAAGTTCTGGCAAGCAGTCTCTGAGATACAATAAGCCAAATCTTTAGAAATCTGAACTGTTGTCTTTTACAACCACCACTCCCCTTCAGTGAAGGATTAAGGCTCACTGGTGCCTCCCTCCTTTGTACAAACTTACAAATGAAGCCATATCCTCATCTTTGTGGTGCCCCTTTCCGGGCCTGGTGCCCTAAGCATGTGCTACGTCTGCTTAATAGTTAATGCACCACTGCTCCTCTTTCCTTCTATTTATTCCCCAGCCAGGGAGGGGCCATTCAGTGTCCACCTGTGCCTTGCTTCCTGAGTCTACTCCTTGTCCGCAGTTGTTCTCCCAACAGCTCTGCATATACGCGCATCTGGAATAGGCACCAGCTGTTCTTCCTCCCCACTTATCTCAGCCTCCAAAAGCAGCTGCCTCTCCGGTGGTTGGGAAATGTTGGATGGCCCTGGTTCTTGCAGAATTTCCATCAAAGCCTTCCCCAGACTCCAGAACTGTCCCAAGTTCCTCCCCAACTTCCTGATCATCCAAGTCTGCTGCCAACTCCACTGGCACTCGGACTACAATAATAAGTTGTTTTAATATGGGGGTTCCCAATGGGTCATTCGTTTAGTATATGAGCCAAGGTACCTGTCTCTCACCCTCTTACACAGGTCTGTCAAATAAGATATGAGTCAAGTCTTCTATCTCTGCCACTCTGCAAATGCAGAGACATCCATTATAGTGTGTAGAATGGAATCTCCCATATCTGACCATTGTGTCAAGCTGTTTGAATCTCACTCGCATCAATATCTCCATAAGATGTTTTGACAATTGTAACTTTAAATAGCTGTCTGTTTGAAAAGTACATTTATATTCGCTCAGCTATTTCAAGTTACCAGCCTTACTAAGGATAGCTATATCATTTGGTGCTTCTACATCCTTGATTCTTTGAGCAGCTCTTTTTTAAATTTCTTCTCCTGTTACACAAGAAGCAGGAAGGCCACAATTTCTTATGAAATTTGTCAGTTTCCTGACACCAAGAGATTTTATCTGCTCTAATAAACATAACTTGGGGAGTCTATCAGTCTCCATTTTGTTGATTTTGTGCCAGTAGTTTTTGCTTTGGGCTGACAAACCTTCTCTTTTTGTTGGAGATTTGGTGCTTTCAGAAACTGAGCTTGGTAACAATTCCCCAGAGGAGCAGCCAGAGGGAAGCAGAATGTTCAAATTTTCTGTTGCATTAGTTACCGATTTCAATAGTGAACTAATCATTCCAATTTTCTTTAGAATCAGCTGTTGGTCTCCTGAGCAAACTGCATTAATTTTTCCTCAGCATCCATAAACTGTAACTGTCCATTAAGTAGATATGAGTTTTATTTATTTTTATTATCCTTATCTTGTTCTATCCTTGTTAATAGAGGGTTTCTTTGCTTAGCCGTTAATATTTTAGAATTTTCAGGGTTGAAGTCAGCCTCCCTCACTGTCTTGGCTCTCTGCCCAGACTTTAGCAGAGGCTGGATTTGGGTAGTACAAAGCACTTATATTGGCCAAATAGAATATTCCTTTTAAAAGGTTTCAAGCCTGAATAACATCGAAGGAAGAGCAATCTGCCCAAAAGTTAACAATATTCTTTTGCAACCATGTCTGCTGGGGAGCCAAGAAATATTTGGTAATTCATTAGAATATACCCTACAGTGTAAAACTTGGGAAAGAGAGTTCAGTGTTACTTGTCTGTTATGCCACCTGCCCCTGTTCAAAGAAATATCATCAATTTGGAGTAGAATCCTACATCTCTGTAGAACTAACCTCTCCTTCATGTCTTCTCCATCTTGAAGCCCCCAATCCACGTGAGCTATCAGTGAAGAGTACGTTTTGGAGCAGGGGTTTGATATTTACTTCCTTAACTAATTTAGAGATGTAGTTTCCCATTAGAGACTTTAATTATTCAATCTTTTTGTTTGCTTTCAAGAGCAGGTTAAATATCACAATAACTGTTTGTGCTGTCAGAAGGCAACTCTTGGCACAACCAAATCCAAGTTTCCTTAAAATTGCTCTTGGTGTTATCCTTGTTCTCTCCTCTGTCTCCTAACGGAGCTTCATTTTCCAGAGAAAGGCAGTCGTCCTCCTCCCACTCCAGTAAGGAGCAAGGCTTATTTACTGAGGTTATGAGGAAGGGAAGAGCAAAAAAAGATTTACTGAGATTGTCCATTATCTGAAATAAGTTCCTTATCTTTGGTTGTCTGGATGTTGTTGCTGCCATGTTGTGTTTCTTCCCAATTATATTTCCAATTTATGCCTTCTTTTAAATTTTCTTTTCAAGACACTTTTTGCTTTTACTGTTACCTTTTGTTTCTGCATCCTTGGGTGGTTTAAAAGATTTTAGAACATACTCCCACTTCATCTGCAAATGCTTGAAGTTGATAAATTCCAGAATTCGGAGTCTAAACCCTAATCTTATCCAATCCTAAATTTTAAAAAATCTGAAACTACTACTCATAGTAAAAGAAAACTAACTTTACCAGTTTACAGATAATATTAGATAAAAATGAACTATTTTACATAAAAAGTAGCTATAATAAGAAGATAAGGAGCTCGCTAAAAGGGCTGTCACATGGCAACCATCTTGCCCTCAACCTCCATCCCCCNCTGTCACATGGCAACCATCTTGCCCTCAACCTCCATCCCCCCCCCCCAAAAAAAAAGGCAGGGGAGAAAGAGTGGAATGGAGCATCTGAATTTTATGCCAGAGTATTTCCCAGAGCAGCATTATCTTGTCCTTTCCTCCACACACCCCCTCTCTGATATTCACACTATTATTCCTTGAATGAAAATTAATAATGTTCAGGCTGGATTCCTGTGGATCCAGAATGGCACCATTCACCAGAGAGAGAGATGGAGGGAGGAAGGGAAGGAGAAAGGAAGAAGCATAGAAAATTATTTAGGAAAAAAGTTTAATTCAGGAGGAGGTAAAGATTGAGATATTAGTAGTTACAGAGTGCTAATTTAAAAACAACAAGAATATTTCAGCTGCAGCTTTGAGCAGCAGCACCAATGCTGCAATGTTTCCTGTGAGCCCTGCTTGTTTCATGAGACTTCCATATTCTACCTTATAATATTTATTCAAAAAGAGAAAAAGGAAATGAAAAAAGGAAAGGAGCCTTTTAGGATACAAAAATTTCCCTTTTTCGTTTAAAATATATTTCTATTAGAATTGTATTGTTCAATAAAAGTGTAAAAAGTGGCAAGAAAACAGACAAAATAAGAAAAAAGTGAAAAAAGAAAACAGGATTTTGACTTCTATACTTCTATCAATTGCCTCCTGCTTTAATCCTTGTTGACCCCCAAATCCAGTTCAGCTTTTTCTTCTTTTAGCAAAAAGTTCCAGTCTTTGAAAAAGTCTTTTTTTGTGACTCATAAGGTCTTGTGAAATCATGTGAGTAGAACATAGATTCCCCCCCCCATCAGATTCCTTATCATGCTCCAACTTAAGACAAAGTTTTAACCCTTAATGGTTACAAATAGGCTTCCTTTTCATAGGGAATAGAAGTCCTCTTTAAAAGTAAAGGACGATTTTGCCCCTCGTGATTCTTTCAGACTTGGTTTTTGCTGCACTGATTTCCTTTATCATCTTCAGCAAAAATGCTTCCTGAAAAATGTTAGATTATTTTCACTAGGAATTCTTAGTTTTCCAAAAAGAAATGGTGGGGAATGTAAGTCTATGTGTTCATTACACACACACACATGATGTATATACATATACATATTATAAACACATATTGTTGTGGTTTGCCGGCAGCAGGTGCGGACGGCTGAGGTCTCTGAGAGAGAGGACTTGGATGAGGGGCCTGCATGTGATGGGGCCAGGACTATCAGAGAGTGGGGTGCTGCCTTCAGAGCCTGGCAGCAGTGATGCAGAGGATCCCGAGGAGCCTGTGCCCAGTGCATGTGTGCACAGGGCTGCTCAAAGGAAAAAGCAGCTGCAGCAGCACAGGCGACTCAGGAATAAGGCTGCAAGGTGATGGCCCCTCCCATAAGGGATAAAAGCCAGCCCTCAGGGGTTGGGTTCTTTGCAGGAAGCAAAGAAGTTCTTTCAACTCCAAGTTCTTGTGGAAGTCCCGGTCTATTCTGGTTTGTTTCTGAGACTCTTGGTTTTGAATTTTCCCTACAATTAATCTTGTGTTCTTGGCAGCCTTGCACAACTTTTCACAACAACCAAAGGGCTTGCTCTTATCTGGGACAATCAGTTTTAATGACTCTTTGCTGTGAATGAACAGAATTCAGAGACACATTAAAAAGGTTTGCTTTTATATATACTTTGTGTTTATTTGATTTGAACAAGGCTTGGGTCAGAACACACACAAACACATTCACATACATACAAGCAGTATAAGTAGATAGGTACAGTCAAAAACTAGATAAGCTTTGTTACAAATCAGTTTTGTATCTGATAATATTTTCACCGATTGTGAAATTTCTGAATCCTGTTTACACAACCTCGGCGATGCTGCAACAGTTGTTAAGTATCAGAGCCAGTCAAGCAAGGGCAACTTGCATTCATTTATACTGTAATGATGCATACATTTGATATATTTTGTTTATTATTTTGTTCTCTGCCAAAAAAAAGGAATGCTTTTTCTCAGGGTGGATTATATGTATAAACTTGCATGGAGTCTGTACCCAAATTTCTTCTTACAAGAAGTTGAAAACATCTTTTCCTCTCTTTTTTTTTTCCTTCATTTTTTTTCCTTTTAGAACTTACATTGTATTTATTTCCCTTCCATACTTAATCCTCAATTTATGTACAATTGGCACAGAATTTCCATCATAAGTCATTGCAGTGGGAAGTTGAGTCAGATATGATTTTTTGATAACTTGTTACTGCAGTCAGTAAGAGAATCAGGCAGACGTAAAGCAAATCTACCTTCCCTAATGGGCATTTTTTTCCCCAGGAAAGGTTGCAAATTGTGGTCAGATAATCTCAGGATGCTGCAGGATGCAGCATTATAGGATGGTGGCCAGAGGTGTGATTGGTCCCAAAGACAAAGTTATGCAAAGACCCTCCTTTTCAAGCTGCAGCCATGAGTCTAGGAAAATCTCCAAATTGGCTACCAGCTCTGAGTAGGGAGGTGCAAACTAACATATAGCTAAAAAAATCTCAAGGATTGGTTTTCAGAGGTCCCAAAACCCAGACTTGGTCTTCTCATGGTTGAGTTGATGCCTGTTTTTCCCTATTCTCTCATGGCCTCCAGGCACAGAACGGCATTAACTGGCGGGCAGAGAACAAAGATGTATCTTACTGATGACATATAACTCCATGCTGACAGGTGACCTCTCCCAAAAGTTTCATGCAGATGTTAAGGAACCTCAGGATGAATCTTTTGACCCCCACCAACGCTGACAAAAAATGCACTAGATAATCTGTATCTTCCCTGGTCCAACTCTAGCTGAACTATCTTTTTTGAGAAGAGAAGGTTGGAGACCGGACAAAATTCTGCTACTGTAACAGAATATGTGCCTTTGACTTTGTAGTCTAGTCCACCACAAAGGATAGCAACTCATTGCCACTTTCCAAAAGGCTCCTGCAGTGGTAATTACCTGATGTCTAAGGGGCAACTAAAAACAAAGCCATGACAGAAACACACTGCTTTCTGGGTTCTCTTCCCTTCACAGAAATTCAAAGACTAAGAAAACATTTCTAACCAATCAGCATTTCTATTGCCGAAGGGAGAAGGTATCCTTATCCTGTCAAACTGCTTTAATTTGCTTCAGAAAATGTAACCATTGCTCACTCCTTTTGTGATTGTAATTCAGTGACATCCATCTCTTCAAGAACTGTATCTAACTGATCTATGAATTCAGTGCTTTTCTGAACAAGGAGTAGGGACTGACTTTTTGCCTTCTTGAATTGTTCCACGGATGCATTTTGCTTTCTTGCATTCTTCTACTGTTGCATGCCAAAGCTTTCAATTTGTTTCCCCCCCCTTCAATAAGCAGGAAGTAGAATGTTAGCCTGCAGAAAAGATGACTGAAAACATAAGAATAAAAGTTGTGCCTTCCTAGATCAGATCTCTAGTCCATCTAGTTTAGCAATCTGTTCTTACAATGGCTAACAAACTGCACAAGGAAACCCATTAGGTTCCCAGCAGGTAGCTTTCAGACCAATCTCACTGCTATCGAGACTAGTTGTCATTAATTCCCATGATGTCCAATTCCACTGGGTGATAGCTGGTTTTAGTATTTTGGGAAGGAGAGAAAACAGCTGCTGCTTGCCCATTTTATCCACATTATGAATACTTTTGTGTATCTTAGTCATCTTCCCTCTCATTCTCTCTTTTCTTTCAGATATCATAAGAGTCTTCAAATATTTGAAGGGTTATCACACAGCAGACAATTCTTTATCGTCCTAGACAACAGGACCAAAAACAATGGATTAAACTACAAGAAAGAAGGTTTAGGGTAGAAGATAGTCAACAGATCAGTATGTATGAACATTGACAATAATGCACTGAAGTCAGCTAACTTTGTGAAGAACAAGATTTGCCTGGCTAACATTTGTCACTTATTTACTGGAAAACATAGACTGTGGGAATGCTGTAGGCATAATATATCTTGATTTCAGCAAAACAATTGATAATGTAATCCCTGACATTTTGATTGGTGAGCAAGTTAATTATGGACTGGGTTACATGACAAATAAATGTATAGTTGGCTTGAAAATCATATTCAATAGTTTCATCAATAGTTCTCAACAGACTTAAGGGGGCACAGTGTTATAAGGTTCATTCCTTATATTTTTTTGGATGAAAATGTGCAAGGAATGTTTATCCAATTTACAAATGACACAAAATTGGACAAGATACTTAATATCCTTGAAGACAAAATATAAAATTCAAAGTGATCTTAGAAAGTAAAAAAAAAGGTCTGCAAATAATGGAATGAAACTTAATAGAACTAGATGGAGTCCATTCCCTAGAATCATAAAGTTGCAAGAAGCTTTTTTGACCTGAGGCCAGCCTCTGAAATTTTACAGAGGAAAATGCAGAAGTTTTCTCTTAGGGAACAGAAATCAAAAGCAAATAGATAGGATGGGGACTTGGTGAGGCTGCTTTGGAATAGTAGTTCATTCCAAATGGAAAGTAAATCAGCACTGTGATGTGGTCTTTAAAAAAAGATAAAAGCAATTTTAGATAGTGTTAATATAGTATACTTTCTAATTTCTGGAAATAATTCTGTTCTGTTTTGTTCAGAGCCCACTTTGAGTACTATGTCCAGTTCTGAGCACCATGCTTTTTAAGAATAATTCAAAAGAATTGGAAAGTTCAGAAAAACAGCAACAAGGGTGACTGGAGGACTAGAAACAAAATCCTTTGCACAGTAGGGAATTTTACTCTTGAGAAAAGACTGAATGGCTTTTCAAATTCCACCAAAGAAAGGCATATAGAAAAAAAAAGGCTTACCTTTCTCATTCCAAGGTACAAGTCACAGAATTTGGGTTTAACTTATGGCAGATTCTAATTGAATGTTAGAAAAAAAAATGTCTTAATCATGAGAGCAGCCTAACAGTTGAACCATTATACCAAAAGTTGGCATATGCTCCTTTGACTTGATGTATTCAGGTGGTCAGACAACCATGTCTTTGAGATGCTTTAACTTGGAGTCCTGCTCTGAGTAAAGGTTGGACTCAGGCCTAAACTGACTTTTCAGTACTGTATTTCCATCTAGTACTAAAGTTGTTCTTGATATATTTCTGTATAGCGTTATTTGGCATGGGGTATAACACAGTCGCTTCCTTGCTTTTTGAATACAATGTGCAGTCATGCAGATAGTAAAGGAGACATTTGTGAGATCCAAGCCGTTGCATGTATACAGGTGGTTCTCAACATACAACCTGTTGTGTAGACCTGTGTCAGACATCCCAGTCTCCCCACCTTCTTAAAGCAAACCTACCATCTGCCTCTCTGCTTGGATTTCAGTGCTCTCTTGTCTCTTGGAGCTGGCAGAAAGACCTCCCTCCCTGCCAGGGGTGGGATAGGACAAAGTTAACTACCAGTTTGGGATTTACGAGTTTCCCTGCACGCTATGAGCCGTGTGCCTGTAAATCGTCATCAGCATGCTGTGTGCAGAGATGCAGCCTTTGAAACAGCCCTCTTTTCCTGCTTTTTTAACTACAGCTGTGCCTCATTTGGCAGCTGAAGTTGAAAAAACAGGAAATAAAGGTCAGGTAAGAGCCCGGGTAGGCAAAAACATCAGCATAGAACCGGTTCTATTGTCTGCTGCTCTTCAGAGCTACCTGTTCTAGAGAGGTCGACAGAACCGGTAGAAACCCACCCCTGCTCCCTGCTAAAGGATCTCAGCTTTGTGCCTACTCACATGGAGCTGAAATCCTTTGTGCCTGCTTGTATGAAGCTGAAATCCCTTCAGCAGGAAACTCTGTGCCAACGGATTTTAGCTCTTTGCCTGCTCTCTGCTGATTTCAGCTCCCCTTTATCTCACTCTTTCAGTGTCCAGATTACACAGCAGTACAGTACTACTGGAAATGGCATTTCTGAATCTTTGCGACTGAAATGTCAAGCAACAGAACAAAGATAATATGAGTTTATGGCTGAACCAAGATAAAAAGCTCAGGCTCTTCTGAGTGTGTACAGAAACGGAGAATTCTTCATTTTATATAGATTGCCAAATATTAAATAATAATTTGAAAATGAAATCAGAATAATATCAAGGTAAATTGCTAATTCACCAATATATGGCTTTTAATGCTTTAATTTTTAATGAAAACAAATGTCCTTTTTTCAGTCTGGTTCTCTTCAAAAATAAGCAAGATGGAATAGGTTGACTGAATTCTCTCTCAGAATGGTTTGGACTTGTTTCAATTGCACTCTTTTTCTAAGGAAGTGATAATGTTGTTGCAGGTGTTGTTGCTGCTGCTGGAATCCTCTGAGAGGCATATTTTTGGCCTTTCAGTTCCAATTCGTCCTGGAACTCCAGCCTTACAACTATGAGTAATACAATTTTGGCTGTGAACCAAAGTGGAAGTGGAAGGTAAAAAAATAAGGATGCAACAAGAAATTGAGCCAAGCCAATCGGTGCAAATCATTCTGGTGCTGACATGCAACTAGAAATGCAATAAACCACAAAGAGAAGCATCAAAGAAATCAGGTGTTGAGGAATTAAAACAGATTACTGTCATCCAAAAACAGGAACACGAAGGATATTGATGTAATGGTGGAATAACTGCAGACATTTTAATTTGTAAAAATACATTTTAGAACTGTAAAATGTGTCTCATAGATATCAGCTTGTTGATCATTGCTTCTATTATGTTCTATCAAAGTTCAGTATATTCTACAACTTTTAAGTATGCACCTAGCTATTTTAATTGCTGACCAAGGTTTGTTCTTCCCCATTTTGGACTTTGCTCTAAATAATGATTCCTGGCATAGCTCCTAGTCATGTGAGATAAATATAGATGAGTAACTTCCTCATAGTCAGAATTTTTTTCCAGTGGCATCATTTACCAATTATGTAAAAAAGGTATTTTCTTGGGAGTATCATGTGTAAGGCAGGAGGTCTGATTAGTAGGTAGGACATACTGTGTTTCTCCCAACAATACGGCCTCCCCCAATAGGAAGACCCAGCATGTTTTCTAGGCATCAGGTTAAATTAAGCCCCTCCCCTCCAAATTTAGGCCTAGTTTAAAACATGCGAAATGGGGGGGGAGGGAACTTGCCATTAGGAGTGGTCCGCAGATAGCCATGCCTCGCCACCAGGCACTCCTAACGGCTGATCATGGCAGAACTCCCTGTTCCCACCAAGTACCTTTGCTGCTGGGGGCTCTTGTGCAGGAAAGATGGGGCCGCACCAAGAGGTGGATGCTTCCACTTTCCCATCGGGATCGCCTTCTCTGCCACAGCCCCGGCATGGGCGGCAGGAGCTGACTTTAAAACGGACTCAATCCACGTCCCCCCAGGCAGCCAGAGCAGGACTCGGCAGAGATGCCTCTGGCAGAACTGCAGAAGAATGAGCTGCCCAGCCTGCTGCTGGCGCGCCAAAACCTTTGACCAATGCTTCGCTCTGGGCATAAGCGGGTGCAGCGGCAATCCAGCCCAGCCCACATGTCCCGCTCCTCTCGGGGACTGCAAGCTCACTTGCCCCGCTCAGCCTGGCTTCCAGCCCTACCAGCCACTCTTACCTTACACAGCAGCGGCGCCTCCTCCTGCTGGCCGTGCCTTGCAGGCTTAAAGCACAGCCCAGCGGCACCCAAGCCAGGGCTGCACGCTTTGCTCGCTGCACCCTGCAGAGCCAGAATCTGCCACCCGCTATGCAAACCAATGAGCAGACTCGCCTCCGCTCGGGGGAAGAAGAAGCTGCGCTCTGCCAGCTCCTTTTCCCTCTCCAAGCATGGGTGAGGCTGCTCATTGGGTTCATGCAGCAGGCATCAGATTCCAAGCTTTGCTGGGCCCGATGTGACAGCGAGCAGCCCCCACTTGGCTGCGCTTTCGGCCTTCCAAGCGCCTGCAGGCACCATTGTGTATACTTTGGCAGTGGCTCTGTAAGCAGAGAATCTGTATCCTGTGCATCTGGAGTGCCTGAAGCTTGATGGGGCTGCCTGAGCCCTTGGTGGTCCCATACCCTGTTGTGAGCTTGGAGTCCATGGGTTGGAAAACACCCCCGGACTTCCGAAGAGAACTTGTCGGGGAAGAGGTCGGGGAAGGTTGGTTCGTGGCCACCACACCTAAATGGCGCAACTACATTCTTTTGGAAAGGTCTGGCTGAGAGACTTGGGGAAATCCCAGGAGGTTAGGGAAGGTAGAACAAAATTGGTGTGCAAGACCAGTCGGCTTGTGTTCGCACTGGGGGAAGAGGAGCTGGCAGAGTGCCAGCCATGGCGGGAGTGCCAGAAAGGCAGCCCGCTTGGCTTTGTCTCTCATGCAGTGGCAGGAAGCCGGGCATTGCTGGGCCTGGGGGCTCTAAGCGACCCAGCAATCAGCAGGGCAGGTTAAGAAAGCAGCCTCCTGAGTAACGATTCCAAGTGCTGCAGCTTGATCCGAGCTCAAGCATGTCCACATGGCATGCTGAATTTGGCGTTTAGTGAAGCTCTGCAGGTTTGCCAATGCAGTGGACCAAGAACTACCCACACAGGCTGAGCTGGCACGATGCACAGGATGGAAAGTGATTGGCTGCGTGGGTGTCATGGGAACACGGCCATTTACTGATAAGGGTGTAAATACACACGCACATATACTACCACCAGGCTGTGCGTGGGAGGAAAATTAAGACATCCTCGAAAAGACGGCCTAGCCGTTTTTTCGGGGCTCAAAATGAGACCCGGCTTTATTTTATGAGAAACACGGTAGGATTGAATCTTTGTTCTTTTCCACCGACAGATTTCAGAAAAAAGTTCATCAAAATATGCTGTTCATTGAAATGTCCTATGCTATAAAGAATGACAGGGTTATGTAATTATTTGATATGAAGCCAATGCCTAAAAACCATAAAATCTTGTTTGCAATAGGTCACCTGATGTTATCAAGGGCAACATTAAATGTTTCTGCTGTACCTTTGCTTATTCCAAAAGCTCCATTTTTTTTAATTTAGAGTCGAGGGCCAGTAAAATCAGACCACATTATATAATAGTATATATGTAATCATACTGCTTAGAGAGAAAATATCTTTATGTTACTAAACTGGAACGCTTGATGGCATTTGGCATTTACCGCCAAAATATGTAGTAAATGAACAACTCATTTCCAGAGAAGGGTATAAAAAGAAGAAAATTTTTTCATTCTGGTTTTTGAAATGTTGACTATTTCAACATTCATATTGAATCTCCAGATGTTTGGATTAAAACTCCCACATTTAGCATTTATGGCAACATATGGTGGAAATTGAGGTGAAAACAGCTGCCTATCTTGACATAAAAATGTTATAGAATATGGAACTTTCTGAGTCAGAAATAGCACACTTCAAGAATTAGCAAATAGTGCCAGTGCATGCACTAAATCAATCAATCAATCATCTATCTTCTATGTATTCATCTACTATCATTAAAATTAAAAATGCTTCATAAATTGTTCTCTAGGAATGCATTGAATAATGATTTATTTCTGTTACATTAAAAATTATAACCTGCTGTTTCTAGAAGCCATACTCTTTGGGATCATGTGAAGATCCATAACCATAGTGCAGTACAATTACAGAACCTTTATTTACTCATTGTTTTATTATTTTAATTTTATTATAATTTCATCTTTACCAAATTCTTATACAGTTGCATGCAGAACATGATAAGATGTGCTGGAATGTATTACAGATTCCCAGGAGGGAAGGAGTGTGTTCCAGAGAAGGAAGAGACACCTCAGTTCAGCAAGTATGGGTGAGAGTGAGAGGACATGGGTGAAGTTGGCTCCTCCCTATTAGTTCCCTGAGTTTATTCTTTATGGGGTGGTGGCATACTTTAGTTTGGCAAGATTTTGCCTTTAGGTGAGGAATAACAAATCTGCTTGGAAGATTTACAACATGTCTGTCTTGGCTATTGGAGTGTGAAATAAAGCTAGCAAACAGTAAGACATTTTCAGTAACATTTTAATAGACTGAAAGGTCTACTGTGAAAAAGGATGTTTATCATTAATTTGCTTATTTGTATTAATTTGTTTATTCTACATGCACAGTATATGGTCAATTCAGAGCAGACTCCCAGCAGTTGAAATAAAAGCATCCATAATAGTAAATATATACATGGTAAATATAAATTAAAACTAATTAAAATCATATCATAAGAATAAATCATATTAGTGACAATGAAATAAAACGAGCTCAAAACAAAATACAATAATTATAAATTAATATATATATATTAAAGAAGCAATTCAAAGTAAAAGAAATTAAACATAATGATAATTGATTCAATCAAACACTCTTTACAAAATTTTATTTTCAGTAGCTTCCAGAACATCAGAAGAAATGGACTAATTCTTTTTCATTCTGAGGGTCACAGCAACAACTAAGAAACAGTGCCTCTTGGTCTCCTTTCATTTTACATCAAGAACATATTGAATAGGGTGATTCATATATGACAAAGCAATCTAGTAGGTATTTAGGTGCCAAGTCAAAAGGAATCCTAGATGGGATGGCAAGTTATCCAAAGACCATTACATGGACACCAAATACGTTTTTCTGAGAATGGTGTCTATAATCAATCAACAATAAGTCTTTCTTTCTGGCAATTTGGCAGCTATAACCACAGACACCTCCAAAAAAAAGTTCTCCATGTCAGAGTAGATTTATATAGCAGGAAATAATTCTTGGTCTCACAATGGTCAGTCTTTTAAAGTATGGGCTTGGACTTCAAATCAGACCTAGATGTGTCCACTAATTATGTTAGCATTATATTATTAAATATTGAGCCCTGGTGTTGCAGTGGTTATACTGCAGTGTTGCAGGCACTCTGCCCACAGGTTGGAGTTCGATCCTAGCAGGGCTCAAGGTTGACTTAGCCTTCCATCCTTCCAAGGTTGGTAAAATGAGGGCCCAGATTGTTAGAGGCAATATGCAAATAATGCTTACATAGTAAACTGCCAGGAGAGTGCAGTAAAGTGCTATGGAGCAATATGTAAGCCTAAATGCCATTGCTATGACTGGTAACAATCCTATTTCAGTTTGAGAATCTGAATCCATTAATCTGCCAGAATTATCCTGATCCCTACATACATTATATAATCCATTATACAATCCAAGGAAGATATGCCCAGCACATAGCTAGGCAGGCTCTGTTCAGCTAGCAATACGAAACAACTTTTTTCCACTTTCTTTCCTTCCTAAAACACTTATATGTCAGTGTGTCATAAGGGAAAAGAACCCCATCCTGGGAAATCCTTTTGAAAAGGAAGCACAGATGCAGCGTTTTGTTCTGCTGAGTTGTATAAAATATAGGTTGTAAATATCCTAAAGTGGTCAGTGCTAGGCCAAGAGCGGAAGTTTGCTACAGGCAGATAGGTAGAAAGGAGAAGCGAAGCTGACTTAATTCTCCCAGCTTCCTGATCCATTTCTTTCTTTTTTTTTTTAAGAAAAGAATTTTTATTCTCCATCTGAACTCTGAGCTTTTCCAAAACTCAGCTACATCAACATACCAGGGAACCCATTTGGGCTTGGGACTCTTTAAGCCACGTGACTGGACAGCATCCTTCATTGTGCCGGAGGACAGATGACAAGGTTAAAGGACACAGAGCAGGCTGTGTGATAATGATAACCCTGTTGTCTCAACCCAGAGGAACCACCAAGCTCTCAAGAGGGCGGGCTTGTCCCACCTCTACATTCCAGCATGGCTCTGACTAACAGACCTGAACAAACTAATAACAGAGACTCACAGATGCTCAGTGTTAGCCAAGTGTTTACTTTGGTTTTGACTGCATACCTAAAATCTTTGCTTAGCTCTGCTCAGTTGCGGAAGTAAAAGGAATCAGGCAGAAGCATTGATTTAAAAAAAGAGAGGGCTTAATGAGTTAAGCAGGAAGATAACAAATTCATCTCATATCTAAGCAGCTATTTCTGATGACAAAAAGGTGTGGAGGAAGAAATCTATACACCATGCTGCTCCTACTTATCCTTCAATATCTTGGACTTCATTTTTCTTTATTGCACACCTGTAAAACCATGGACATATTGGATCAGAAATTATGAAGGTTGGAATCCAAGATATCTGGAAGAACCCAGGCCGCCGCGTTTATCAGGAAGTCAAATGGCCACATTAGACCTGTTATTTTAATGCTATTAATATGTATCTTTAGCAGCCTAATTACACCTATCCATCACTGTACCACTATGTTGTTGGCAGTTGGAAGTCACTCTCCGTACATCATCTGTTTAGATGAGCAGGGAGATATTTTTTAAGAGTCCAGCCTGACCATGTCAATGACACATCCAACCCTTCTTCCATTTAAAAAAAATTAAAGGTGTTTGAAGAGACTTTGATTTATGGAGTCCTTGGTGGTCTTTGAGCTTGATTGTTTTCTTGCAGCTGTTTCATTATCAATCTGGGTAACACCATCAGTACTATTGCCACAATAGTATATGTGGCATATAGTATATGAGCTACATATATTCTCTACTTGTATTTATGTAAAAAGGTGAAGATTCCCACAAGTTAAGCTTGAGTGAAGTGAATGGATATCATTTTCTAAGAAGCTATATGAAAGTCATTGATTCCTTGTGTTTTGTTTCTTTTCCACTTCCCAATGTAACCAGTATTTTGGAATTTCCTATCCCATTAGTGTTCATCAGAATTAGCTAAAAGTTACTTGCTGGGATCTTTTCTTTAATACAAGTAGCTGTGCCAAAAAAATAGCAATAGCACTTAGATTTAAATACCATTTCACAAAACATTGCCCCAAACAATCTGGGTCCACATTTTACTGACCTTGAAAGGATGGATGACTTGAGCTGGTGAGGACTGAACTTCTGACAGTGGGCAGAATTAGCCTGCAATACAGCATTCTAACCACTGCGCCACCACGGCTCTTTTGTTGCCCCTGTTGATGTTAGCCTTTACAATAAATGTGCTCTTTCAAATTGGAATTCTTATCATGCTAGAAAATTCTGATTATGGCTGGGCAATAGCAAACAAATTAATCCTTCTAATGTCATTATAATGCATTGTTTTATTCTTTGATCATGTGTTGTCGGAGAATAGCAAGTCAAGCTAAGGATTTTCCCTCCCACACCCTTAATTTGAATTTCCAGGGCCAGGAATTTCCCCATAATATGATTTTTGACAAGGCTATAAAAACCTTAATCTCGTTAAAAAAAAAAAACACCTCAGTATGCAAACTGGGCCTAGAGATTCCCCTTCTAGGAAGAAGTAACTTTAACTTAGGTAATAAATAGGTGGAATAGTGTTATCAGGCTTGAGTGCCAAGAAGTTGGATTGTGCCCATGCATTGGCTGTAATAGTTACGGATGGCTGTGCTTATAACCCTGTTGCTGTTTTTGTTCATTGTTATTTCATGGTATTTTACTTGTACTGTATATTTGAGATGCCCATTCATTAATTTCAGATGGGAGGCCATGTAAATTGCAGTAATAAATTGAATAAAAATTGGATAGTTGATCCAATCATCAATTTGAGTTGCTTGTACACATCATAACCTAGACTTGTTTCATCCCTCATTTATTAAATGAGCTATGTCTTCTATAGGAAGTGTCATTTTCCTTGGTTGCATTCCAGTGCAAATTGAAGCATAATATCTGATTCAGCAGGCCCTACATGTCTGCTTAAATGACTCATGCTGCTCCTTTGGAAATGAACAACATATTCAGCTGTAGATGGTGCAATTGTGTGCTTTGGCTTGTTTAAGCAAGAAAAATCATTTAAAAAAAATAGAAGTGTGCTAAAAGTATGTATCCATTGGAAGTGATATCAAACCATAACCAAATGTAAACATGGTCTCCTATGCATTTTGTCCTCCCAACTATGTGTAATCTTCTGTCCTTGTTGTTTTCTCATTCAAAATGAACTGGAGAATGATGATCATGTGTTATATAATGTAATAGATATGTACATGATGCTAGAAGTGACTTTTAAGAGGTTGCAGGCCATTGGCTATGCTGGCTGAGAACAATGGAATTATAGACAAATGTTGGAAAACTCCAAATTGGGAAGGGTAGTTTTTATGCCATTTGTCTGAATTTTTATCCTCAGTGCTATAACTGGACATATCTAATGAGAGGGAGGTAGTCATCTTTGTATTCCCTTCAAAATGCTATCTCATAACTCTGGCATAACTCCAAAAAAGAGAAAACATTTTATATAGCATTAAATTTATGGAAATATTTCCACATTGCCTTGTGTCTCTGAGAAGGCATTCAACTTAATTTTTTTTTAAAGTTGACAAAATAAACAATGGATTAGACTCTGGCCTATAGTTGTTAAAGAGAGAGGGATCTAGTGAAGGTTTTCTAGGAGGGGACAAACTAGACCTTCCGTCAAGGCAATGACAGGCAGAAAAGAACTTGATCAATAAGAATAGAAGGAGCATTTTGACAAAGGAGGGCCCCATGTTCATCCGGGTTAAGTAAGATCTGCATGCAATTTACGTGGGTCTATGATAATTTGCTGCAGCCAACTTACCATGGCCAACTCACTACAGCCAACTCACTGTGGAACAAATCACTTTGGGGCAAGAATTATACTAACATCAAAGAAATTTTCAAGAATATTAAATAAATAATGCAAAAGGAGGGACAGAATGAAATGTAAATGACAAAAATTATTTTTTTTTATTTTACATCATTAAATTGAATTGTTAAATTGCCATGTGGCGAGTTGGCTATGGCAAGCTGGCCACAGCAAGTTGTCCTATTCCAAATTTAGGCTTATCTACATGAAGAGTTGAAGCATAAGGCATTTTTACTGAAGTATTAAAAAGTAATGCCTGAAAAACAGAACAAAAAACTTTGGATACAGTGTTCCCCAATATTGCAGCCCAGACAACTAAATTTCTGTATAGCTGAGAAGGTATATCAAAGCAAGGTGAGGTCTTACCTTTTGTTCACTTATCACAGTTTCTTTGCTTCGTATGCTTTGTGCAGCTTTATATTTTCTTCTACATTCACGAAAAAGGGAAAATCAAGTGAAACCCAAAAGATTCCAACACTATAGACATCTGAGCAATCACATGTCACTGACAACACAGTCCCTCTTAAAATTGTTCCCATATTAATCAAACTAAATCATTACTTTATATTTCTTCTTATCCTGTACTGCAGGAAAATTGAGGTACAGAAAATACATAGCAATATATAGCAATAATTATCCAGATTTTAAAAACTGAACATTTAGTTATCTCGGTCTCTGTTTCCTGAGAATACAATAAAATAGAGCCATTCAGAGACAAGTACATACAGTAAATATATGATGTCATTTCATGAGGTTTTCCTTCTTCCATTCCGTTCTTAAAACTCTTATGAAAAAGTCTGACTGCAGTAAACAAGTGAGCTGCCAAGCCTGAACACTGGTCAATTTATGTGTTGCATCTGCCTGCTTCACTCAGCTCAAAGAATCTGAATTTGTTAAAAAAAAAAAGTCAGTTCAAAATAAAACAGTGAATACAGACACAGCAACACTGCTTGAAGCATAAGGAGGAAATTTACAAAACCAAAGAAACATAAAAGTCCCTAAAATGAACTCAAGCAAATTGTTACGCTAAATCTTGTCTCTTTCTCCACACACACAGAAAACACACAATGAAGCCCATACATATTTTTAAAATTACAAGGTTGATCTATTTATTTATCAAATAAAATGTATATGGCCACTCAATTGACATTCAATTCTGGGGGAAAAACAGTCAATAAAATAACCAAATGGACAGGGTTTGGTTTTGTTTTTTAAATAGTGTGTGGAGCAAAAAACTCAACAAAATGAATAGCTGTCACCTAAATAGTGGATTAAAACTTTGATTGCCAAACAATAAAAACAAAATATGTTAAGTTTTGAAATTATGCAGCATACCTTTGATAAGTACTTACACACCTTGGTGTATATATACTTGTACTTAAGCAGGTATGTAATATAAAGTAGGTGTATGTCAGAAAACATGCACAGACATGCACAGGACAACTCAATTTAAACATGAATTGTATTCTGACGCTCCAGTTCTGGTGTTTTAAAATTCAACTGGTCCCAATTTATCTGGCATGATTCCCATTTTGTGGGATCTATGATACACTTAATGATACAAAAAACAAACAAACAAATAGCATCACTATTTGTATACCGGGCTTGTTCAAATTTTGCAGCAAAATAATACAGGCTGGATTCACTCTAAATCAGTAATTACTCCTCAGTACTATAGAGATTAACCTGAAACTTTACCATGTTAAAGTCTATCTGATTTCAATGGCTATGTGGAAAACAAGGCACTAAACTAGTCCGTAGTTCAATGTGACCGATTTCTCAGTAGTTACGTTTTGGATTGCACTGCTGGACAATATACAATTTCATGTAACGGCTGCTGTCCCATGGCTGCAATCTGCGCACACTTAAATGAGGACATATTACATTCAATTTACCAAAACATGTACAGGATAGCTCATAATTAAGCATGTATAAAGGATAACTCATCATTTCCAAAGTTAAGAAAAAATAGATTTGTGTATGAGATTATGGAAGTTATATCTTAAAACTTTTACTTGTTCCTCATGTAGACTTAAGCTTCCAGTTCCTCGCCATCTTGTTAGTTCTCCTTTAACCTTAATCCAGTTTTTGATGTCTTCTATAGACATGAATTCTAAATGGTGTCTCTCCACAAGTCAATTATTTCCTGTGATTTGGCTTCTATGCTCCTATTAATACATCCCAAAATAACATTTGGGTTTTTAGCATTTGCATCACACAACTTGCTCATGTTTAACTTGATTGACAAGGACACCCACATATTTCATATGTACTACAACTAAGCCAGGTTTTCCCTCAGGGTGGATTTGATTTAAATCACAATTTAAATCATGATTTAAATCACTATTTAAAAGGCTTGATTTAAATCAACTTGTTTTAAATCATAATTTTTAAAGAGCAACTGTCATGTCTGTCCTGCAGCAGCTCCTCCTCTGACCTGTTGACTCACCGACAGTCAAAATATTGCAGAATATACAGCCTCATGCTACATAACTAAGCTCCATTTTATGCTGAATAAACTAATTAATGTATCTTAAGTGGAAAATTATCTTTAAATATCTACTCCAAAAGCATTTTATTAACATGAATTTGATAAAAATAAAAAAAATGATTTAAATTTAAAAAATCAATTTTTTCCAATTTTTTTAAAAAATATTTTTATCCACCATTTTCCCTATCATATACATATATTTTTTTCTTATTAACATACATAACTTTAAATTTCTCCCAGTTAAATTTCATTCTACTTTAGTCCAGCAGGCTTAGAATCGTCTCTGAAGTATTTATTAAGTTTATAATAAATACTTAAGTACTTATTATTTAAGTACTTAAGTAATACATACTTTAAAATTATTAAGCTGCCAATCTCAATGTTGAAATGACATTGTATAGCTTATAAAATGATAAAAGGAGAGAGATAAAAATAGTTAAAATTAGTAAGACTTAAATAGAAACTAAAGTATTAACTGTTCCTTCCAGTTTTATTTAATTTATAAATCTCACAGACTTTCTCTCAAATTCCTCATCTAAATCACTGATAAAATTGTTGAACAGGAAGGGGACCAGAATAGAACCCTGTACTATTCTACTTAATAATGCTTTCTTAACCAATATACCAATAGGTTGTTATGAATTTTTTCTAGGTGTCATCATTCACTACAGTATGAATACATGTAGCTCATATTTCACATTTTATTAATGATATCTTGAGAAACTTCACCAAATATTTGCTAAGGCCAAGGTACATTCCCTTAATCTACTGAGCTAGTAACAACAGAATATATGTACCTCAGGGTTGATTTGTGATGTTTTCTGAATTTAGTTGTTTGCTTGCAGATGTTTCATTACCTGACTGGGTAACATCGTAAGTGTTGGTGAATGTGGGGTTTGCTCCTTTTTTGTATACATTAGCTTTCCCTGCCAGAATTGGTGGTTTTCTTCATCCTAGTTTCTTGATTAAGCTACCATCTTGTGTTTTGTTTGTCTAGTGTTAAGCTAGTAAATTTTATCGGAAAGGGATGCTCTGTCATGACTTGTTTATGACAAACTCAAACTCTTGTTAATTGATGCATTCTTACACAAATTCCAAATTCTATGAATAATCTTGAGAACCTTGTCCATATAGATCATAAGCTAAAAGATCTGTCATTTTCCATGTAACCCTTCTTCCTTTTTTTTTTTTTTTTTT